>PVKA01030356.1:0-27389 GCA_004027165.1 Ctenomys sociabilis
AACTATTATATGTCTTGGTGTGTTTCTACTTGCGTTGAAGTTATTTGGTGTTTTGTATGCTTCAGTGATTTGAATGTTGGATTGTTTTCTCATATTTGGGAGGTTTTCTGCAATTATTTCTTCCCAAATTCTTTTTATGTCATTTGTATTGACTCCTTCATTCTCGTTGATACCAATTATTCTCACATTGTTCATTCTGGTGTCATCCTGCTGGTGATGGATTATTTTTTCCTGCATTCTTGTTGTTTTTAAGAAATCCTTTCTCACCTTTTCACTAGCTTGTCTGGCATCTTCACGATCTGAAACTCTGTCTTCGCTTTCAATCAGACTGTATTGTAGACTCGTGATTGCTATTTTTAGTTCTTCTATATCTCTTTGACTGTGTTTCATGTGTTCTATTTCTTTTCTGTATTGCTCATTCAAGGAATCCATCATATTTCTGATCTCCTCAATTTTTTTATCCATGTCTTCTGTAAAGGTAGTTATTAATTCTTTTTCTGCTGTGTTTCTTCCAAGTTGGATTTCCTCTGTATATTTCTGGACTTGTTTCTGTATTTCAGATCGTATGAGTCCAAAACATTCTTTTTTGATTTCAGAACTTATTTCTGCTTGGAGTTCCTCATGATCTTTCTGTTGTTGTTTCTTTGCTTCAGATGCTGTTAATTCATATATATCAGTTGGAATAGTGCTCTCTGTACTTGTTCTGGGTGAACATCGTTTTTCCACCCAATGTTTCTGGAATTCATTCTTTATTTCAGATTCTATGTATTCAAATATTTCTTTTTTTAAATTGGGGAATTACTTCTCGTTTTATTTCCTCTATAGGTTTCTGCTGTTGTTCCTTTGCTGCTGTATCTGTTACTTCATTTGTTGCAGCTGAGCTAGTGTCCTCTGCCCTTCCTGATGGACTCGAGGTCTGGGATTGCATTTTTCCCCTTCTCTTTGTCATTTTGTATAGCACTGATCTTTCACCTTTGGTGTAGAGCTTTGATGCAGCTATAACCTTAGCTTGTTATGAGATTCGGGTGCCAGTCTATTAAGTTTGAGATTTTCCAGGTATGCCTATCCTTGGTCTAGCTTTTGTGTTCAGTTCCTTTTTTGCTGCAGCTCCTTTGGTTCCCCTATGTTGGTTCCCCAGTCAGCCCTCCTGTGTCAGGCAGGGTGTTCCCCAGGTGGGTGGGCCTGGGCTTTGGTTGGTTTTCTGGGCTCACAAAAGTATAGTGGATGATCTTATTCACTGAGTAGGCTGTACTGTGCTGGCCACCTTATGCTGGGTCCGGGTGCACAGGCCGTAACCCAGGAAGGCTGGGACAGGTCCCTCTGGTGCAGTGGGCCTGGAGCCCTCACTCACAGGCCAGGCTGTGCTGGGTTTCGGTCCGTAGCGTGGAACTGTGGATTGCTGAGAAATGTCCCTCCGGTGTGGCAGGCTCGGATTTCTCACTCCAGGCCGACCTGCACTGGGTCTGGGGCTGTGGGGTGGGGCCAGTTTCACCTGGGAATGTTTCTCTGGCAGTGTGCCTGGAGATGTCACCGGGCCACGGGAGGTGACGGGCAGCTTAATCCCTGGGAAATGTATCTCAGGCATGGCGGTCCTGAGGTTCTACACTCACTGACCTTTGGTGCCCAGAGAATTGGCGAAATTCCCACTCAATCAGTGGATTTTAGGTCAGGGGATCCAGGGAGGTGTTGGTCAGTGGGTCCTGAGGTTTCAGGCCAGTCACTGGCTTGGAGGGTTTGGGGACAGGTATCCTCGTAGAGCGTGTGGGAAGAAGCCAAAGGCTCTCCCTCAGAATCACCACACTCTCACTGATCTGGGAAGCCTGGTGAGTCCTGTAAATTCGCTCTCATTGGGCAAGCTTGGCATGGGAACCAGGAGGCCACTGGTGTCAGCCACTGTCTCAGGCTCGTCTCTGGCTGGTCGGGCGTGGGCGGGATGGAGGAGGATGGCAGAGTCGTCCGCGCTGTCTCTGGCCGGTCTCAGGGGCTGGGCAGGCTGGATGTAGCAGGATGGTGGAGTCGGCCGCGATGTCTCTGGCTGGTCTGTGGGGCTGGGCGGGCGGGATGGAGCATCAACACAGGAATTATAATGCTTCTTGCCTTGTCTTTGTTGGCCAGATCTATTCTACGTCTTTTCTGGTTCCATTTAAATTTTAGGAATGATTTCTCTAAGTCTGGGAGATATGTTGGTGGCAGTTTGATAGGGATTGCATAAAATCTGTTCAACAATTTTAGAATTATGGCCATCTTCACGATGTTGGTTCTTGCTATCCCGGAGCATGGAATAGTTTCCCATTTTCTGAAATCCTTTATGCTCCCTTTTCTTAGGTTACTGTAATTTTCCATGAAAAGATCTTCGCCTTCCTCGGTTAAGTAAATTCTAAATTATTTCATTTTCAGGGGTGCTATTGTAAAATATAGTGTTTCTATAGTTTCCATCTCAATGTGTTTGTAATCTTTGTAGAGAAATGGTATTGACTTTTGAGTACTGGCTTTGTATCCTGCTATGCCAGTGATTTTATATATCAATTCTTATAGCTTCTTGGTGGAAATTTTAGATCTTCCAAGTAAAGTATCATGTCATCTTCAAATAGTGATAATTTAACTTCTTTAACTCTTCTTTTTCCTTTCATTTCTCCTTTTTTTCGAATGGCTTTTGCTAATAATTCCAAAACTATATTGAATAGGAGGGGTGATAGAGCACATCTTTATCTTGTACCTGATCTAACAGTAAACAATTTCAGTTTTTCCCCTTTTAGAATTATATTAGCCTTTGAGTTTTGAAAGTCTGCTTTTATCAAAGTGATGTAAAGCCTTCTATTCCAATTTTCTTTAGGACTTAGCACATGGATTAGTGTTGGACTTTGGAAAAAGTCTTTTCTGCATCAATTGAGAAGATCGTGAGGTTTTTATATTTCAGTCTAAAAATGTAAAAGATACATGGGTGCAAGAGCATCTGTAGAGGATAAAATGCACAGTCTCATGGCACGTGTATGTGACTCTTGCCCATGCTCACTGCCTAAAAGGAATGATATTCACCTGCATGTTTGAGATCCCCAGTCTGAGCATGGGAAGCAAATGCTGCTCTTTTTGTCTTAAAATAAAAATGAATACGCCTCCGTTCCTCTTCCACTGGAGATTTTCTGCTCACCAGAAATCCAGATTGTCCTCATGTCAAGGGAGAAAGTTATGTGCACTGGAACATAAGCTCACAGGTCCCCAGAGTGGTCATGATGTCAAGAACAAGAGAACACTTTCCTCCTGCTGAGAGCTGCCTTCATGTGAACAGAATTATAGACAAGTGCTCATGACAGAAAGACAGGTTCTCCTCGTGTGGGTGAGACTGACCCTGTACCAGAAGCTTCTGTCCCACAGTGAGTGGGTGACAGTTGAAAAGCCGCACAGTTTTCAGAGCTGCATGCTGTGGAAAACCCCTACCCGGAGACCATTTTATCTCACATCATATCTCGTGTACTTGACCACTTAATGGGTAACCTCATTCATGGACACTAAAGTCCTCATGCCCACAGCTTATTCTGCCTGCATTTTCTGCCTTGTGTTCAGGTTAGACCACGTCCTTAAGAAGGCATATTGGGTGATACTGCGGCCCTGAACAGTTAGCAGATAGACTCCTCGTCTGTGAGGACCATGTCTGCAGGAGGTGCTGCAGGACAACTTGATTCGTCATCAGGCCCCAGTCCCACAGTTCTGAGAAGTCTCTGTACACACACCTAGGAGTCTCAGACATACATGCTGGTGCCTTGGACACAAGTATTATGATTCTGCACGTTGAACATCCGGCACAGGTGCCACCCAACCCATGCTGACTGCAGAGTTCCTGGCATGTCTCAAATTAATTATGATTCAAGACAACACAAAAACTTGATGAAAAGCAAGGATAGAGCTTTATTCATGTCATTGCTTTGGTTTAAGAGTCAGGACTCAGGTGTGTTTGAAGATCAGTCTAAGAATTTTCTTTATGTCTGTTTTCTCTTTAAAGAACCTAGGCCAAGCACCAGAAGATTCCAAAGTACTGCAAGGGGATGAAAGTATAAACTTTTTATGAGAGTTCAAAATTGTTTTCATAGCCATACCCAGTGGATCACAGGACATATGACTAGAGAAACCAGAGTGCACTTTGAAAAGCACAAAAGCAAAGGGGTTCCCATCATGCCCTTGCTCTGCTTCTCAGTTGGAATCAGTGCCCAGCATGAACACAGCACTGGTTTTGATGCCTATTGCTGCAGAAAGAGATAAAATAGAAAAAAAGAAAAAGGGTACCATGAAGTTATCAGTGCAGAGAAACCAACATTGAGGAGTATCAAATATAAAGTTTACTTCAATAGAAAAAGGAACTCAATTCACATCATGTGTACAATGTAGTGAGCGAACTGAGTAAACCTACACAAGCTCAAGCACATGGAAGGGAGATGTACAAAGTGTTTGAACAGAAGTAGTTGAATAGTTGAAAAGTGGTGAATGGGATGGAGCAGCACTTGGATTGAATGCTGGACAGATAGCTCAGCACATTACAGTACCTGCTTCAGCAGATGCAGGGACCAAGTTCATTTCTCAGGGAGCTGTACAGCACATGTGTCCCGGGGCACATGGAGATGGTTAGTGAGACTTATCGTGGTGGTGTGTGCCTGTAATCCTAGCATTTGAGATATTGAAAACAAGAGGATTACTAGGAATCTCACCTTTGTAGTGAGACCCTGTAGACACTAGTAAATACACTTTTAAAAATTGATTCGTGTATGAGAGGAATGATGTTCCCCAGTGCTTTGCTAGAGTCAGCAAGACCAGAGAGGAGTCCAAAAATCTCAACTTCATTCCTAAAAGCTGTTGTATGGATGCCTTATGGGAAGGCAAAAAAAGTGAGATGATATCAGATCTCTAATTGACTTTGGCTAGTGGAGAACAAAGGAAAAAAAAAAGTGGATCAGATGAACACAGAGACACATAGGGCAGAAAACTTATTCAGAACATTACAATAATGGCATTGAGAGTCCGCTGTGGTTTCCCAGGTCTGAATTTCCATAACTGACATTACACCTAATGCACATTTTTTCATGCCTTGAAAATGAATGTGAAAACTTTAATAGTATTCATATCACTGTGTGGGTGTGCTATGCAATTGCAACTTGTTGACAAGGCAATGAGGATGTTGCCTCAGAAATCCTACCCAGCATGTGCTGGAAGGCTGGGGGCAGGCACACCGCAAGTTGCGTCTTGGAAAAAACAATGCAGTTAGTGGTGACTGGAGAAGAATTTTCCTTCACAAAATCCAAGGGCAAGATCAGTGCAGAGAGGTGGGCCTGGGGCATGCCACGGAGGACCCCCATGACTAATCTCCACAGTCATTGTTTGGTTCTCTGTCCTATTGGACAAAATTAGTGCATTGGAAAATACAAATCTGAATCGAGTTTACCAGGTCTGCAGGACTCCAAGAGATGACTGCAACTATGGAAGCTATGAGACTCCTAGGGGATAAACTAAAGCAATGACTGCAAACTTCTGTCACAGAGCATAGTCATGTTCAATTGTAAGAAAATCATATGGGAGAGTATGCCTTGGTCCCATAATGAGACATTTCTGCCTGCCTCATTCATGTGTGGTTGGCAGTTGGCACAATGGGGACACTGCATAGAAACTCCATCCATTGTTCAACACAAAGAGTATGCCTTCAATCTCAGAAGACATGTGTACCTTTCTTTCTTAAGAGGCTTTAACTTTTCAGATTACGACAGTGTTTATTTGTTCCTGTATTGGACAGTTACACAGATTTGAATCATGCATTATTTTGGTATGTGAATGATGAATTTATATGATTAACTTCTTTTGGAGTTTAAACATGTTTCAGGGAAATACTTTTAGATGTTAAATTCACATGGGATAAAATTTACTTGTTAATCTTGACAAGTAAACAAGCCAGTCAATTTATCAGTTCAAGGCAGGATGGGACTGCACCTGTGGCTGTCATAGAACCATGTCCTTCAGTAAGATGTATTGTCTCTGGCCCTTCCACTTGGCATTGTTTCCTAGTTCTGCTTTCCAAACACAATGAAGTGAGTGATTTTGGGCCTCCAGGACATGTCCCATGTTGTCTTTGCATTTTTGCCTCCTTTCATAAACTGAAAATATGGAGCACCACACCATGCACTCAATGCAGTTGTGGCTACTGCAGCAGCACCATGAGAAGCAAGTGTACGAACTGCCTTCTGCTCCTCAATTCACCAGTGGAAAAAAAGAAAAGAGTGAGTGGAGAGGTAGCAACTCACATATTCAACTTGATGTAAGCAGCAAAATTTGAGGAAAGCCTGGGGGAGACTGAGGACTATGAAGCTGGACCTTGAATGTGGGTCATGGCAGGGAGGCTGAGGATAGTGCATATAACACATGACAGCAGCAGTCAGAGGAAAGCTTTGCAGCTCTGTCAATGGGTTAGTGCATAGGCTGAGGCAGCACCTCACAGCAGGAATGCCAGTGACATATGGGCAACAGCACAATGAGAAAAGTGAGATCAATGATAGGGTTCCAGAACTTGTGTGCAGAACCACTGGAAACAGCTGCAGTGGGTGAGAACTTCCTTTATATTGGTAACTCTTTTAGTAAATGTGAGCTGTGCACCAGAATTAGAATAGCACCTCCAAGCAGAATCATGCAGAGTAATTTCCAATATGTTCTAGTCATGTAAGCATGTGCAGTGAGCCTCTATCCTTGAGCAGGTGTGTTTGTGAAATTGCGTATGTAAATAAAAGAGAATAAGATATATCAGTGTTTATATGCCAGTTACTTTGGTTCATTTCACTGCTGATTTCCACTAGTCTTACGAAAGGACCAGGTAATGTTTATAATGTTTTCTTTTTTGTTCTTCACTTTTTCTTCTTTATCTCTTTTGACATTTTTTCTGTTTCTCTATTTTGTTTAAACTAATTTTGATGTTTATATTTGGCAATCTCAATAAGTAATGTGAAGGTATCATCCAATATAGTTAACATATTGAATTTCTATTATGTTTTAAAGTGAAATTTTGTATCATTTCATGCATAATTCTCTATTTTGCATGATTTAAAAGTAAGGAAAAGAAACTGACACATGAGCACCTAGAGTCTACAGGAGTGCACTGCCCATTCACACTTCACACTTTCTGTTTGTAGTGTTACAATGTTCACACACACAGTTGATAGAAATTTCAAGCGTACACTGAATCTACATCAGCGCTAAAATGTAGAAATAATGATGCATCATATGAAAATCCTTTCATGCCAGTAAGGAGGGACTCACGGTAGTTCTCTCTTGATGCTCATCCTGGTCACATTGAACATTTAACTTATAGGAGGACAGATTTGTGAGCTCTAGCTCTGGCTGGTATGCAGAATGCAGAGGAGGTGGGGCTGTCCTTGCTCAGGTCACCAGATCCCTGGGATGCAGAAAGCAGCCTTGCATGAGATGTCAACTTTAGAGACTAAGATCTGTGATACCACTCTGAGCACTTACTCCTAAATGCTGGGCTGAGTGTATATCTTATAGGGATTCTGTCCTTTGCACCAATGCTTCCAATACTATGGGGAGAAAGTTCTCTGTGCTAGTCCCTAATGGCTCCTTTAATGTGGACAGCACCTGTACGAATAGCTACTCATTTGATCCACGTGTTACAATTTGAATCTATTTCTCTTTTTGTAGTGAATCTAGTGAGAGCTTTACATATGTAAATTACATTTATAAAGAAAGAGTTCTGACCTTTTCCTGAGCATTTGGAAAAACTCAGTGTGTTTCATTTCAGTGTTTTCTGTTATTATCATTAGTATTGCCTTTTCTTGGCCTTCACTGTGTTTTGTACATCTTTTATGAATTTAATGTTAGAAGGTGGAAGCTGGTATCACCAATAGGAGATTTTCTGACGTAAAATTTTTGTAGGTTTCCCATGATGTGAAGGAAATTACTGCCACTACCAGGAATGGGTACACAAATCAGCTTACTTAAACAGCTAGCTAATCACCTTTGAGAGTGTAGACTGCTGAGATCACTGTTGCAGTCTAAGCAGGCATCAGCAGCTTTCAGAAGAATGATATCTTCGGGCCTTTGGAGGGCACTATGTTGAGTACTACAAAGCCAGGATGCAGCAATGATCACGATGAGGCGGACTGCCTATGAGTGAGTATATTTTCTGAAAACATCGGGGTATGACACCATCACCCTCCTAGGTCATCCCATCCAAATGTGGACATTCTACACCCTCATGCTGCTGCTCCACTCCGACACCCTTCAGGAAGGTGCAGAGCATAGGGCCTTTAAATTACTGACTGAGGGAATGTTAAGGGGGATATTAGTTTTCAGTACTCTTTGCTTATCCAGGCTTTAGCCTCTGTTGGTGGACCAAGGTTTTCCTCTTCCTTATCCCCATCTTTACTCCTGTTTCTTTTCAGGGAAGACACCTAAATAACAGATGAGAGTGGCACACTTCTCCAGCATTAGGTAAGAATGAAATTTCTGAATATGTAGTAACTCCACAGAATCCATTCTTCCAACTCAGAGAAGCTAACTCAGAATACTATGAATAGTGGAACAAAACCTGAATCCTCCATACACTGTAACATAGAAATTATTGTTGGGACAGGTACTACAACAATAGTGAGTTATTGAAAGAAGTTATCGACCATAGCCATTTACAGCTCAGCTTAATATTATGACCCCACGATGTATGCTTCATTTTTATACTTTACTGCTGGATGGTTAAGACCCAGATAGATCAAGACTTATATGCCAACACATGTACTTCATATTTCTTATGTCATCAGTGAAGTTTTCTCAGGGTTTATCTTGTAGTCCTGTACCTTATTCTGTAGTTCCTTTGTCTGTGTCATCCATGTAGATGAGTCACGGCCAATGCTTGACCAGTTTGCTCTCTATGAGAGCTTGAGAGAAAGTTTTATCTTCATGTGATTCTCCCCAGGCACACTATTGAGTTTAAATCTCTTTCCTCTGTGGCTCCATAATCTTGTTCAGAAAATTTGGAGCTCACCTGAGTTTCATGATGTTGCAGTACAGGTTCTCCTATGTCCTTAGTCTTTGCTGACCTTGAAAGGCTAGGGCCAAAATGTTAGCTGGCCTTGTGTCTCTTCTATTTCTCCTACTCTGACTTGTGAACTTAGGTTGTTAACCATCCAGAAGAAAAGCTGATTAGTATCCTGCAGCATATGCCATTCACTTTGCCTTACCGGACTCAATTGATTTTAGTTGTTGTTGTACGTTTCCATTTGTATTTCTGCTTTTCCGTTGTTATACTAGGGAGACTATATGGTATTTACACAAGTGTGTCTGGTTTATTTCACTTTTGAGTACATGTTCAAGTGGCATCCACTTCAGTATAAATGCTTTAAGCTTATCATTCTTAACAGCTGAGTAATACTCTATTATATAGAAATACCACCTTTTTCAACCATTCCGCATGTGATGGACATCTTGGTTATTTCCAAGATTTTGCTATCACACATTGTGCTGCTATGCACATAGGTACACATATATCACTATGGTACAATGTTTTTAGTTCCTTTGGGAAAATTTCCAGTAGGGGGCTAGCCGGCTCGAATGGGATTTCTAGTCCCACGCTTTTGAGGAGTCTCTACACTGCATGTCTTGGAATTAACTGTTCTCCCATCCATGTCCACGTCAATCATTTGTTCTTACCTAAATCCTGTCCTTGTTCACCTGGCCAGAGACTTGTGGCTGTGGAGATATGGGTCAGCCCTCCCATCTCTGCTCTGTGAAGCTCATTTTCTTTTTGGCTGCTCATAAGTAACATTCCTGTTTCACCTCCTCTTCACAGTATATCCCTCGGATAAGATTCTGTGGTCATATTTGAAATTACAAATTTCATCTTGTGCTATTTTCAGTAAATAAATGTGTCTCATCATGTATCCAGGTCTTGTTTTGAAGCAAATCAGTTCATATATTTCATCATCCACATTACTCATACTGGCTTTATCAGTATATGAGCGAGGAGGTAGGGAGTCATGTGCCAAAAAAAATGTGAAATATTTGCATTGGGAAAATATTATGATGAACTTCTACACTGATTTCCATAGTGACGGTACTAATAAACAATGGAGAATAATGGATTTAGAGAGCACAGTGTGGTTCAGTAGGATCAATCAGCAAAGGTTCTGTGGAACAGAGATTTCTCAAATGGCTCCACACTGTGCAAGTATCAGCGAAATTATGTATCAGCAGAAAAGTATAAAAATGAAGTATACATCGTGAGGCCATAATATTAAGCTGAGCTGTAAATAGATATGGTCGACAATTTCTTTGAATAACTCACTATGGTTGTAGAATGCTGGACTGTGTTGGATTGTGGTGTCGAGTTCAAGCACCTAAGTTAGTTGAATGTCAATGGAGTGCCCACTTTTGACAGGTGTAGACAAAGGAAGGGGTGTAGAAATAAAAAAAATCATGTTGTGTGTGTATAGACAGTACAGTTGGGATAGATAATGCTGTGCTTCTACATAATTCTATAAGAGGCAAGATCTGCACTAATGGTGGTTGGACAGGATATTATGTTGGCTTTTAGTACTATGGTCATCCACTCGGTAAATAATTATTGAATTTTTGATATAATTCAGGTATAAAAAATAAGGTAAGTAAGCAACTACACTCTTAATTCACTGATAAGAGATATCTGCTAAAATAATATCTGTAAGTATAATATCATGTATGCACCTTGTACAATACCAAAACGTTATGAAAACAGTTTGCAATGTATTAATTTATCGAATCTGTATGGTTAAGGTGTCTTGAAACTGTCTGATTGACATTTGTATTTCAATAAAATAAAAAAATAAAAAAAGGTATTTAAATAAAATCATACCAAGTTACACACACACAAAAAAAAATGAGAAGTTTCATGACAAATTTCCATCTATTAAGAAAGGGTTATATCTGAGAGAAGAAATAAAAGCTGGAAAGATATAACAGATAAAGGAAAATGGAAAAGAATGGAACTTAAGGACTAAATAATGAATGGAGAGAAAGAAGAAAAGGAAAAAAGCCTGCAAGTACATACACAGAATAGCTGGGGTGATTGTACTAAGAGCGTCCATCAATTTTATTTCTGATACCTGTGAACTATATGAGGACAGCAATGTGTAATACAAAAACCATGGTGAAAACCTGTCACCATGATTTTCTACATGTGTACTCTTTCTAAAATCATCTCCTACTATTATGATGTTTATAAATAATTTTTGATAAGGTAATAGAAGAAAATAGAGAAGACCAAAATTTTTAGGCTTTGAAAAGCAGGTGGTAATATTGACATAAGTCCATTCTACATAATGGCATCTGTTAATCTGAGCAAAAGATTTAATGATAAAATCACGTAATATATCAACCGCTGTTAGTCAGCTATTCTTCTTTTGACAATTTTTCATGTATGTATCATGGCATTCTGTCTTTGCGTATAATTTTCATTATTGGTTTGGCTTTTACTTTTCAAAATACAATAAAACTATAATAAAAAGAAGAGTTCATAAAGTAATTATTGAGTTTATAAATGTCATGGTACACAAGATCATTAAACGTGCATTTCTATACATAGAGAAAGATTATATTTTGTAGAAAGTGAGAATAACATGCTAAATTATTGCAGATAAAAGCCTTGATCAGGACACAAAGACTTAATATTAGTGTAATAGTGAAGACTTTTCAAATAACCTTATTAAAGGTAGTGATCTTAGAATGAAAATTCTAGCTTTCATAAAATATGTAAAGGATCAAGGACAGAACAAGTAAACCTTGAACACAGAACTAAGGTAGATTTTCCATACAACAATTATAACCTAAGAAGAAGTCTTTGGGATAACTGAAGAAATACATGCCCGTAACCGAATGAAGTTCAGGAATAGATCCACAGGTATTGGCATAGCACAATGAGTAATAATGGTAAAAGCCTCAACAGAGACTACAAATGAGAAGTGAGACTCACTTAAATAACGTCTTGAATGCTTTAGATACGAAGATGCACAGAATATGCGTGGATCACTCCTGATCCACAGCTCTCTCTCTCTCTCACTCTCTCTCTCTTTCCTTCCCTCTCCATGTAACTTTGCTTCCCCTTCTTCCTCTCCATCAACTCTAATACTTATTTTTTAATTCTATTTCTTATCTCTGGACCAAACGCTGGACAACATATCTGAAAGGCTCACAATTTTCTGCAAAAAAGGAAAAGAGCCATGGAAAGAGTACACCACGAAAGAGCTATTCTAAATGAACCCACACAAAACATTATGCCAGGCCCATAATCTCAGTCCAGAGCTTAAGAAGAACTTTTTTAATTTTTAACAATTTAATATTTTATTTATTTATTTGTGTGTAAGGTACAACATCTCGATACACAACTTGGACTTGTGGCGTGCTTCCTGTCTCTGCTGTCCCAGCGCTGTGATTACAGGGTTGCATGAAAGAGAGCTGCTGGGGTCAGTTAGGTTTCACTGTAATGGGCTATGGCCGAAGAAAGCTGTCCCCACTCAGTGATAGGTTCCTCTGAAACTATAGATCTTGACCCCTTGTCAACCCTACACCACACAGAGGCACATTAGTTAAAATGAGCTTCAGCCTGAGGGGATTCAGGAAATAGTAGTCAAATACTTTTGGACTCATTGGGCAGTGGAGAAGAGAATCAGATCCATAGAGGACTAGAGTACAGGTTCTGACAAGAGCCAAGATGTTGATGCTTAGGGACAAGGGAAGAATCTGAGGAATTCCTTTCACCTCCTCCTGTCAGCCCTGGGAGATCACGTGCAATTGTGAGACAGGATATTCACTGCCTGTCTCTGCTTTGGGTCAGAGAACTTGAAGGTCCTCTTCAGAGCTGTGTACTTCAGGTGAGTAAGGAGAGAAGGTCGGGCTGAGTAAGGGTCGTGCTTCTGGTTGTGGGGCAAGTCAGGAGGCCCAATCTCAGAGAAAGACCTGGAAATGCTTCCCCAGAAATCCAGGGTTCAGCTCAATTTTGGGTGTGGAGTTTGCTTCATTGTAGCCTCACTGCAGAGAAGTCTGGCTTTGTGCAGTGGGTGAGGCTTCAGTAGACAGGGGCGGAGAAGACTTGGATCCCCCTAGGTCGATTGGAAGTCTGAGAGGTTACTGCAAAGGCCACGTTTCAGAGACAGAGTCTCATAACCTTTTAACAAATCCTTTGGTGTCTGTGATACAGCAGGAAGTTCAGAATTCTTAAGAATCAATATCTTGTAGACCATGGTCCTCAGAGGCTATCAGAGCCTTGTTCAGGGACTGACTTTTAGGTGAGAGGGGCAGAAAAAAAACATGGGATCTGTTAGGTGTGACGGAGGCACATTTTTTTCTTTAGTTTTCATTTTTGTATTTAGTACAGGGTCTCTTCGGCTCCAACTCATATTGATCTTTCTGTTTTCAGCCTCCCAATGCTAGGATTACAGGTGGGCAGTACCATGCTTGGATTTGGTAACAATGTCAGTGCTCTGCAGTGGTGAGCCAGCATGGAATTTGGGGCCTAGGGATAGAATCCTGATCCATACCCTTGAAAAGTGGGCCCTAAGTTGCTGAGTTAAATCGCTGACCCTGAGAAGCTCTTACTGAAAAGTCACCAACCCAGTGAGAAGATCTCAAAATGCTCTACAAAAGCTTCTCTTCTAGGACATGCTTCCCACTGTGAACCATTCTAAGGAGACCACCCCCTTTTCCTCAACTGTTAATGAGAATCAGAGCTTTTACTGAAGTCTTTGCTGAGGTGGGAGGAGCAAATAATCTGGGATGTGATGGGTCAAGGGAGAACTGCACAGAGGGATAAATGTCTCAGGTTATCACCCATTGTCTTTAGGACACCAGTGGAAGAGACGGGAGGATCAGTGGGAACCTGGGTAAGTTAGGTCAAGGTGGGCCCTGTGAACAGATTGTGGAAGCCAAGAGGCAGGGAAACATTCCATATACAACCTGCATCTGCCTCTGTTACAGCCCAGAAACAGTCTTCCTGACTAGGGTCCTCAGTGCCTTCTGAACCTAAACTGGAGTGGGAATAAATTGTCTGTACTACCGGTAGTTTTAGGCCCTGGGATGCTGGGGGTGGGAATTGACATCATTGTTCCCTACTTCCTTAGGGCTCCTTCAATGAAGAAGCAGAGCTCTGTTTTGAACATTGTGCTCAAGGTCTAGGGCACAGAGCAGACAGGGCTTAGTCCACCTTGGACACAGTTTGAGCCTCAGGTCACAAAGTTTCCTTACTCCATCTGGATTATTTTCCTGCACACACACACAGTCAATTTGACCTACAGCATACAGTGAAGATATGATAGGATGGGCCCTTCAGCGACATCAGTCCCAAGTGAACTTGTTCTGAAGTCAGCATTGCAGGTGGGATTTGAATTTTGCACCAGAGATTGGGATTCCTTGATGGGCTGAGAGAGGAACCCCATGACATGTTGGGATTCTGAACTGAACCCATATTTGCTATTGTTGGCAGCCCTACACTGTGCAGTGGATAGTCTGAGAGAAGCACCTGTTGCCTCAGGGAACCTCTAGGTGTCAGAGCCCCTATCTTCAGCCCAACTTCAGGTGAGACCAGAAGAGAGTCCATCGTGTCAGGTAGATTTAGGTGAGGGGCTGTGTGTAAGTAAGTAATCCTTCAGCCGGGTTGGTGTCCTCAGTTTATACATCCCTTCCTATGTTGTCAGCACTGAATCTGGGCCAATCCTTCCGAGTCACTCCAGTTGCACTCCCCATGCCCATGGTGGTCTCATCCTGAGGAATTCCCAAGGCTCTAACCCTTTGTTGAAAGAGTACACAATGGTTTTGATATTGGCCCCAGGTTCCTAGCTTTGGGAGGAGCCAACTTGAGCTCAGACAGAGCAGGGGCAGGGACTCTACAAAATTCTTTAGAACTTCCTGTCAATTGTGCGCAGGTCTGTGGGAGGCAACCACATAAGTGGACTTCTGGCATTAGAGAGCGGAAGGCCTGATTCTGATGTCTCTCCTTCATGTGAGGAGAGTACACACATCTTATTCCCACCTCAGTTTAGGTTCGGAAGGGGTGAGGAGGCCCAGTCAGTGAGACTATGTCTGTGCAATCCAGATCCATTCCTGTTATTGGTTCTGTTCCCATAGGAGCAAGCTTGTAAGAATGAGATATCTCAAGGCTTTACACTTGAGGAGGAGGGGCACACTGAGTAAACAGGGATGAGGATGAGAACACCAGGATTCATGGTCAGGACTCAGAGGGAGGAATCACAGCACCTAACCCTCCCCACTAGAATAGACCATGGAGGCCTTCTCTGACCCTGGCTTCAGGAATGGCACTCTTTATGTATGAAGTCTGTGAAGTGGTCACCAACCTTCCAAGATTGAGGCTGAGACAAGGACAACATGCTCCTCCTTGGAGGAGGGCACACTGCCCTCCAGAACATATTGAATCACAGAGAATACTGCCCTTGCTCTGGAGTCTAGAGAAGCCCTATGAAAGTTTTCAAAGAGGAAATTCCTCTTTTGTACAGCAGGGTCTGTGGGACACTAGTATCTTTGAAGAACAATTAGTATCACAGGGAAAAGGGGTCACTGGCCATGGCCTAGTCATTTTGAGAAGTGTAGTAGGACACCTGGGCTCAGAAAACCTGAGAGACTGAGTCCAGCCAGCCTAGTCTTTTAATCTAATTGCTGTCCTGCAGTCCATCCTCCAAATAGAAAGTGGAACTAAGGTCATGTAGGGGGAGAAGTTAAGAGGGCTCATATGGAGGAGAGAGGCATGAGGTTGAACGACAGGGGTAATCTTTAAGCAGGTGTGAACCCCTGGAGGATGCAGTGTATCTTTGCTGTACATCTTGGTTTCAGCAGAAGGGCTTGCTGCTGCATGAAATGTGGCCTCTGTTCACCACACCCCAAAAAACAGAATTGGCCTGGACAGCCTTCTAGGGTGGCTGATGGAAGGACCTTGGAGGACACTCACCATGGCCCCTACTTCCACCTCTGCTGTTCTAGGGTGATGCTGGGTTTGACTTTCCAGTTGCAGCCTCAGGTCAGTAGTGGGGAAAAGCTAGCACCAGGGCCTGCACTAGGCAAGGTAGGGCCTCTGGGTTCTGTTCCCTTTCATTCTGGGGACATCCTTACAGATATGTCCAGATGTGCTGTATTTTCTCCCTCGTCACAAGGTGGCCCTTGCTGTGGAGATCTTCACCAGATATCAGGAAGAGACATGTCCTCTGGAACAGGAGCAGGCGAGGGATCTGCCAGGAATCAAGGAGAGGAATCGACATGAGGAGTGAAGGTTGTTTGTAGTGGAGCATGCTTGTGACTCATAATGATCACATTCACTGTGGGAAACTGCTCCCTGTCCATGGCACATGGCCATTCTATTTCATGCCTGTCTTGGTCATTGCTCAGCTTTCTTTTTTTTTTTTTTTTCCTTTCCTTTTCTCTTTCTCTTTCCCTTCCTTCCTTCCTTCCTTTCCTTCCTTTCTTTCTTTCTTTCTTTCTTTCTCTCTTTTTCTTTCTTTATTGATACAGTGACTCACTGTACTGCTCAGACTTGGAGTGATCCTCCTCACTCAGTGGGCCCACTGCTGAAATTCCAGGAGTTCACTACCATGCCCTTTGATACCTAGCATTGATTGCCGAGGGTTCCAGGTCTGGCAAGTTGTGTGCTGCTGGGGATCAATCTTATGTGCTTGCACTTTCCAGGCAGGCATATAGACCGCCAATATTGGCCCCTTTAAATGCATATATACATATACATATATACATATACATATATACATATGTATATATGTTGTTATTGTTACAAGCAACTCATCTTTTTCCGTTTTATGGAAACTTCAATCCATTATGTAGAAGTATTTTATTTTCTTTATCCATCCTATGTTGTTGTATGTATATAAGCTTCTTCCACGTTTCAGCTGCTGTCAGTTTTGTTTGTATGAACATGAGTAGCTATCTAGCATTGCATCATGAAGTTTTTAATACTCTTAGAAGGAAACTTAGAAGGGAAAATCTCAGTTCTCTGGCAGTTTTGCAGTTAGCTTCTGAAAGAGTCTTCATAATGATTCCCAAGGAGGTTGCATTGGGTGGATCACCACAAAGGAACAAGTGTTACAGCTTCCTAATTGGCTTCCAGCATTTACTGTTATGGCATTTGTTCAAGACAGGCATTCTTTCTGGAATGAGATGAAATCCCACATTAATTGAAAGTTCATTTATTGAATTGCCAACAATTTTATAACTTTTTTCAAAAATTTTTAGAAAATTGTCATAACATAGGTTTGTAACTGGTTCTTGTAATGTTGAACAATTGCTTTTTTCCTTTATGTATTGTAGTATTGGTTCTTTGTGTGCAGAAGAGCACAAAGGGGTTTTCACATTGTGTACATGATGCTTTCACTATTGAGAGTATTGCTTTTGTTGTGCAGAAGCATTTTAATGTGGTATGATCCCAGTTGTTGATTCTTGGTATTATCCCTTGTGCATTTGATTTCTGTCCACAAAGAGCTTGCGTATGTTTCATTTTACTTATTTTGTCTTCCATCTGAGTGTTTCTTTCCCAGTATGCACATTGTTGATGTATATTGATTTCATTTCTGTACATGATGAAGAATATGACTCTAGGCCAATCCTTTGGTTGTGCAGAGCTTGGATTATAAGAGTCATTTGACAATTAGGCAATGTTAACTTCAGCAAATTGTCTCTTGTCAAAGATGAGATGTTTGAGGTTCCTTGGTGTTGTTTCTGTACTGTGTATCTTGTTCCTTTCATCCAACAATCCATTTTTTGCCAGCATCATGATATTTTTATTACTGTGGGTTGTATATTCATTTGAGGTCAAAAGATTTGATGGTTACTGTCTTATACATGTTTCCTAGTATTGCTTTTATTGCTTCTGGATCCATATAAATGTCAGAATTATTTTCTACAATTCTGTGCGGAATTGTACTGGAATTTTGTTTGGGCTTGCATTCCATTTATATAATCACTTTCAATTGTGCCCATGCCCATGATATTTTTTCCACCTTTCTTGGAAAAGACATCATCCCTTTTTCTGTAACAGTATTCGAACTCCATGTGGAAAGTACTGTAAATTTCTTTGTACTGGACTTCACATCTTAGGATAAAATGGTACTAAGATATTTCATTTCTCTCAGTAACAGTGCTAAAGTGAATTGCTTTGCTCATTTATTTATGGAGTTCATTGGCTGTGTAGAAGAACCATATTCTTTTTTATGTGTTGACTTTGTAAAATTCTAGGAAGGCAATTTTTAATCTGGTCTTAGCAGTTGTTTGTTGCAGCTAGCGAGGTCTTCTATGTACAGGATCAGGTCATCTCCTAGTCTTGATATTGCAGATCTGACTTTCACATACATACGTTTGCATTTCTTTGTCTCACTTAGATTGTGTTATTAATGTGTTCCAAATAATTTTGAACCAGTGTGTTGGAATTAGACATACTTGCTTTACTCCTGATTGGCAAAATATTCCTTTTCATCCCATTTAATATTAATTTGGTCATTGCATTTTCCTAGATTTGTTTGAAGAGATTGTGATGAGCTTCTTCTCTACCTATTTTCTTCAGAATTCTCATCACAGTTGCATATTCGATTTTTGGAATACATGTTCTGCAACTATAGGAATGATTGTATTCTTTAGGTACTGGGTTCTCTTCCTGGTTTTCATTACATTTTTGATTTGGACATAGTGAACTATCACTTCACCTGTGGAATGGATCCCCGTTTTTAATTATATATGATTGTGTTGATAGTTAGGTGCACTGATTGCCATTAACTTGCAAAGTTTTGTACATGCACTTTCATGAAGGTGATGGTACTGGAGCCCTCGTGTTCTGGAATTTATTCTGTTTCTCAGATCAGAGAGATGCTTGCTTCCAAGAATGACTTTAGGAATCCGGCTTTCCATGCAATTTTCCTCAGGAACTTCAGCACTTTATCTATTAGAGCTTCTCTACATTTCTTGTGAAATTCAAGTATAAATCCATCAGAACTTGAGTTTCCTTGTTTGTAGCTTTTCAGTGCATAAATTTATCACTTTCTGGAAAGATATATAATTTTTGTAAGCTCTTGTTTCTTCTTTTGTAGAATACATATATATATACACACATATATATCCTTATTGACATTTTTGATTAATTCCTTCTGGATACATTTTGTTTCATCCTGAATTCATAGATAGATAGACAGACAGATAGATAGATAGATAGATAGATAGATAGATAGATAGATAGATAGGTAGATAGATATCAGGATTTTATTGAGTCCCTTCTGAGTTCAAGTATTCTTGGTCTAAGTGCTTAGATTTGTTTTTTGTTGGGAGGGGAGAATATCTAGGAGCTTGTCAAGTCTGTTCAGTCTTTCTTTCTTTCTTTCTTTCTTTCTTTCTTTCTTTTTTTTTTGTCTTTTTGAGACAGGGTCTCAATATGCAGGGTCAGGCTGGCCTTAAGCTCACTTTGTAGCTCAGGCTGGTCTCAAAATCACAACAATCCTGCTGCCTCAGCCTCCCAAGTGCTGGGATTACAGGCATGCGCCACCACGCATGGCTGTTCAGTCTTTCAAATGACTAATTCTTTAATTTCTTTTCGTTTTTGTTGTTTACATTTCTCATTTTTTCTTTCCTTTTTTTCTTCTAATCAGTCCTTGAATTCAGGACTTTGGCTGCCCATGCAGTGTGTTAGGCCAATGAGCTAGATTCCTGGCCATGTATTGTTTACTTTCAATAACTCAGTAACAAATAAAAATACCAATATTTTCAAGTCCAGACCAATTCAGCCTTTGTTTTGCCTCTGGCTTCCATGTAGAGCCTGTACATCCTGAGTGTGTGTCTTTCTGATATTCTGCCTGTCTGTGGCTGACTCCTGAGAATGGCTGTCATCCAGTCACTGTGGATGTGTAACACTTTGCACCTTGAATTGAAGTTATCCTGTGGCTGTTGTGAGGATCAGGTTAAAAAACTCACCAGTTGTTAGAATAGAGCCAATGCACATGCACTCTATAAGAATGTGCCAGGCACTTGTATAGGAGTCAATCTGATGCTGTTTTGTGTGAGAGTACTATGAGAATAGATCCTCTAAGTGTCCCTTTGATCATAGTAACTGGCAGTGTATTAACCAACCACAGCACTTTCTCTCTGTACCTCTGTGAGTCCTTATGCTTCAGGTGGACCTCAACAAATTCAATACTTTTTCCCAAGAGCAAGGGACCAGTGGAAGACTCTAGTCTGATTTTTCTCTATTTAGTGATGGAGATTGTCTGTTGAGTTCCTCTGCAGTATTTTATATTGTACGAGTTTGCAGTAGATACTCATCCGCATAGAAGAGTATTTTATGTGAATAATGCATCTTATGTGTTTCATGTCTGTTCACCTCAACAGTTTTAGAAGCTATCTTTCCATTTTCCCTCTTAATTATTTCATTCCCTGTAAATAAGTTAACATTCTTTCTCTGTTTCTACAATATCTTGTCTTCATTTTTATTGTGCAAGTTTGTCCTACTTCCACATTTGTATCCTTAACATGGCTCCATATTCATAGTTTGGAATTCCCACACAGAGAAAGCATGTGGTATTTGAAATCGTTTGTTCTATTAATATCAGTTCAGATATGGACTCAATGTGTCTCCATTTACATTGAAAATATCTTTAGCTTAGCCTTGTATTTGAATGAGTATTTCTTACTTGTGTATAAACACCACACATTTTCTATGCACTCATTTGATCATGGGATGAGCTTATGTGTGTTTTCAAGCAGCAAAATTTATAGTAGTTAACAGTTAGAAGCATTCTATGTAGATCTCAACCTTTTTGATGGAAACTTCCGGATTTGTCGAGATCTACTTTTACAACTCTTCTCCATCCTTCCCAAGCCCGCCCAGCCCGAGACCAGCCAGAGACAGCGCGGCGAACTCTGCCATCCTCCTCCTTCCCGCCTGTGTCCGCCCAGCCCCAGAGACTGGCCAGAGACAGAGCGGCCGACTCCGCCAGCCTGCTCCATCCCCTGCTCCATCCCGCCCCCAGCTGCCCAGCCCCTGAGACCCGCCAGAGACAGCTCGGCCAACTCCGCCATCCTCCTCCATCCCGCCCACGCCCGCCCAGCCAGAGACCAGCCTGAGACAGTGGCTGACTCCAGCAGCCTCCTGGTTCGCGTGCCAAGCTCGCTCAGTGAGAGCGAATTTACAGGACTCACCAGGCTTCCCAGATCAATGAGAGTGTAGTGAGTCTGAGGGAGAGCCTTTGGCTTCCTCCCACACGCACTACGTGGATCCCTGTCCCCAACCCCTCCAAGCCAGTGACTGGCCTGAAACCTCAGGACCCACTCACCAACACCTCCCCGGATCCCCTGACTTAAAGCCCACTGATTCAGTGGGAAATTCCCCGATTCTCTGGGCATCAAAGGTCGGTGAGTGTAGAACGCCAGGCCCATCGTGCCTGAGATACATTTCCCAGGGATTACCTGCACGCCACCCCCCGTGGCCCGGTGACAGCTCCAGGCACACTGCTCCACAGAAACATATCCAGGTGATTACTGGTCCCACCCGACAGCCCCAGATCCAGTGCAGGTCGGCCTGGAGTGAGAACTCCAAGCCTGCCACACTGGAGGGACATTTCTCAGCAATCCATGGTCCCAAGCTACGGACCAAAACCCAGCAAAGCCTGGCCTGTGAGTGAGGGCTCCAGGCCCACTGCACCAGAGGGACCTTTCCCAGCCTTCTTGGGTTACGGCCTGTAGACCCAAACCCAGCACGAGCTGGCTGGCTCAGTACAGCCTACTCAGTGAATACGATCATACACTATCCTTTTGTGAGCCCAGAAAACCCACCAAAGCTCAGGCCCACCCACGTGGGGAACGCCCTGCCTGACACAGGTGGGCTGACCCCAGGAACCAACATAGGGGAACCAAAGGAACTGCAGCAAAAAAGGAACTGAACACAACAGCTAGACCCAGGATAGGCATACCTGGAAAATCTCAAACTTAATAGACTGGCACCCGAATCTCATAACAAGCTAAGGTTATAGCTGCACCATAGCTCTACACCAAAGGTCAAAGATCAGTGCTATACAAAATGACAAAGAGAAGGGGAAAAATGCAATCCCAGAACTCGAGTCCATCAGGAAGGGCAGAGGACACTAGCTCAGCTGCAACAAATGAAGTAACAGATACAGCAGTAAAGGAACAACAGCAGAAAGCTATAGAGGAAATAAAATGAGAAGTAATTCCCCAAACTAAAAAAGAAATATTTGAACACATAGAATCTGAAATAAAGAATGAATTCCAGAAACATTGGGTGGAAAAACGATGCTCACCCAGGATGGCGGAGTCAGCCGCGCTGTCTCTGGCCGGTCTCTGGGGCTGGGCGGGAGCCGGCGGGATGGAGCAGCATGGCGGAGTCGGCTGCGCTGTCTCTGGCTGGTCTCTGGGGCTGGGCGGGCGTGGGCGGGATTGAGAAGGATGGCGGAGTCGGCCGCGCTCTCTCTGGCCGGTCTCAGGGGCTCAGAAAAGCTGTATTTAAAGAAGTCTTTAAAGTAGTTTTTCATACTTGATGTGAGTTCAAATATTGTAAGTACTTTAATTGTGCAAAATAACCCAATATAGTCAAATAGTCAAGAATAGTACTGAATTATCAGCACAACTATTTTCTGCAAATGTTGACTTGAGTCTTTTACAGCTTGGCCTTTTACACCTCAATATATTAGTATGGCTTGACTTTTTCTACCTCGTGGCAATGATTTTCTGTTGGATATTTAAAACCAAGTTAAAGCAAGTAGTTTATAAGTAAAATATAACTGTTGTGTCTGGCAAGGTCAGTCAGTTTCCCTTGAAGATTTACTTTGGAAACCACGTATAGCATCTTCTAGATCTGTGTTTTTTTATTTATATTTTATTCATTTTAATGAGAAAAAAGAGGAAATAGCAACAAAACAGGATAGTAGAGCAGTTACAATAATTAATACAGGATATATAGTTTTATTTCTAGTAGTTATTCTGACGTGGGAATAAAAACATGATATCTTGTCTAAACAATATTAGTACAAACCTTTCTTCTCAAAGAGCTAAGAAAAAAGTACTGCGTTTCTATCCTCACTATCTTGTGTATACATACATATATTTTTTCACAGTGAAACAAACCATTGCTTTTACTTTCTCAGTGACTCTGTTATTTGTTGACAGGTGTACTTCTGCATATTGAATGGTGACTTGTAATTTGGAATCTTCTATGTACGCCGGTTTTGATTTTTTTTTTTTTTTTTGTTTCTGGCATCTGGAATAAAATTCAGGACCTTGAACTTGCTAGTACTTATGTCACTGATCTGCCCAACTCCTGGGATCTTCTGTGTAGAGTACAATGCCATATGCAGTTTTTTCCTGTCCTTTTTATTTTTGTTTCATTTTGTCTAATTGCACTGGATAATGGTTCTGAACCATATTGAATAAGAGTAGTAACAATGGACATCCTTGACGTATTCCTTATTTAATAGTGAAATCGTCCAGATTTCATCCATTTACTATGATGATGGCTGTTAGTTGGTCACAGAGGGCTCATATCAGATTGAGGTAAAGAACATCTATTCCAATTTTTTCTAAGGTATTTTTCATAAGTATGTGTTGGGCTTCTTCAAATGTTTTTTTCCTACATCTGAGAAAATTATGTATCTGAGATAAATGCACACTTCTCAGAAGACAAAGTTAAAGAAGCAAATAAATATATGAAAAAATGCTCCACATCACTAGCCATGCATCAAATGCAAATAAAAACAAGACTGAGATACCATCTCACTCCAGAAACAATGGCTATCATAAGGAAATCAACCAACAACAAATATTGGAGAGGTTGTGGGGAAAAGGGAACACTTGTCAACTGCTAGTGGGAATGTAGACTGGTACAACTATTGTGGATGTCAGTGTGGAGACTCCTCAAATGACTAGGACTAGAAATCCCATTCAAGACGGATATCCCCCTATTGGGAATTTTCCCAAAGTAACTGAAAACATTGTTTCATAGTGATATTTGTGTACCTATATTTATAGCAGCACAATGTGTGATAGCAAAATCTTGGAAACAACCAAGATGTCCATCACAAGAGGAATGATTGAAAAAGATGTGGTGTTTCTATATAACAAAGTATTATTCAGCCATTAAGAATGATAAGCTTGAAGCATTTGTATTGAAGTGGATGCCACTTGAACATATACTCATAAGTGAAATAAACCAGACACACATGTGCAAATATCGGGTAGTCTCCCTAGTATAAGAAGTGAAAAGAAGAAATACAAATAGAAATGTACAACAACAATTAAAAACAACTGAGTCAGATAAGGCAAAGTGAACAGCATATGCTGGAGGGTAGTAATCGCCTTTTCTTCTGGATGGTTAACAACCTAAGTTCACAGATCAAAACTGGAGAAACAAAAGAGCCACAACTCTTCCAGTAACTTGCAGTTACTAAAAGTATCACAGTTTAAAGCAGCCCGGATTACATAGCAAGACCTTAAGACACTGCCATCCTGTGCTACTGGGTCTGGAAGAGAGGCTAGGGTGCCACAGTGTCCAGGATAATCCACCCAATGCCTCCAAGAGAGGCCGTCAATCCTGAGTGGGGTGATGGTAGGGAGGTGCATGCTGTTAATTTAAGGGTTCATGCCTCTCTTGCCCTGTCCCTCAAGCCTCATGCTGCACCTCAAACAGAAACTACTCCATGATTTACTTGAGTCTTTGGGGATACAACTAAACACAAACCATAATACTCTGCCTCTTGATCCCCAAAGTCTCATGTACATCTCTTGCTGCAAAAAGCTTTTCATTCCATTTCTAAGAGTTGCCAAATTCCCAAAAGTTTCAGCATTGCTGAAAAATACAAATCCCAACTCTCATCCAAGATTCAAGGTAATCTCTCAACTATGAGCCCCTATGCAAATGAAAAGTTAAATACATCCAACATTGAAAGGCACAAGATGAATATTTCCATTCCAAAAGGTATACTCAGGAGGATACAAACCACTGGGCTGAAAACACATCCAAAATCCAGCATGGCAAACAATAAACCCTCTAGGTCCTTGTGGAACATGTGAAGCAATGTGTGGTAAACTAAACTCCATGTGGCTCAGCCCCTATGGCACTCTTGGTGGTATTCCCTATGGATTCTGTCTTAGGCCGAATTTGCTCACAATTTTCCTAAGATTTACCATGTTCCTTGATTTTCCAAACTTTTGTGGTTTCGACTGAATACACTTCTCACTCAGAGAACTTTAATAAATAGTGCTGGAAATATTGCCTTTCCACACTCGTGACAAAATTCAAAGTAGACCCGTGTCTATCACTGTGCACTAACCTAAAACTTAAGTTTATTAAATATCTCAGTATTAAAATAAACACTAGAGCCCCTGAGACCGGCCAGAGACGGCACCGCCGACTCCGCTGTCCTGCTCCATCCTGCCCGCACCCGCCCAGCCCCTGAGACCAGCCAGAGACAGCGCAGCCCACTCCGCCATCCTGCTCCATCCCGCTCCCATCCGCCCAGCCCCTGAGACTGGCCAGAGACAGCGCGGCCGACTCAGCTGTCCTGCTCCAACCCGCTCACACCCGGCCAGCCCCTGAGACCGGCCAGAGACAGCGCGGTTGACTCCACCATCCTGCTCCATCCCGCCCGCACCAACCCAGCCAGAGACTGGCCTGAGACAGTGGCTGACTCCAGCGGCCTCCTGGTTCCCGTGCCAGGCTCGCCCAGCGAGAGCGAATTTACAGGACTCAACAGGATTCCCAGATCAGTGAGAGTGTGGTGAGTCTGAGGGAGAGCCTTTGGCTTCCTCCCACGCGCACTACGCGGATCCCTGTCCCCAACCCCTCCAAGCCAGTGACTGGCCTGAAACCTCAGGACCCACTCACCAACACCTCCCCTGATCCTCTGACCTAAAGCCCACTGATTGAGTGGCAATTTCCCCGATTCTCTGGGCATCAAAGGTGAGTGAGTGTAGAACCTCAGGCCCGTCATGCCTGAGATACATTTCCCAGGGATTAAGCTGCCTGTCACCCCCCATGGCCTGGTGACAGCTCCAGGCACACTGTGCCAGAGAAACATTTCCAGGTGATTACTGGTCCCAACCCACAGCCCCAGACCCAGTGCAGGTCGGCCTGGAGTGAGAACTCCAAGACTGCCACACCGGAGGGACATTTCTCAGCAATCCACGGTCCCACGCTACGGACCAAAACCCAGCACAGCCTGGCCTGTGAGTGAGGGCTCCAGGCCCACTGCACCAGAGGGGCTTTCCCAGCCTTCTTGGATTACGGCCTGTAGACCCTGACCCAGCACAAGCTGGCCGGCTCAGTACAGCCTACTCAGTGAATAAGATCATCCACTATCCTTATGTGAGCCCAGAAAACCCACCATAGACCAGGCCCACCCACCTGGGGAATGCCCTGCCTGACGCAGGAGGGCTGATCCTGGGTAACAACATAGGGGAACCAAAGGAGCTGCAGCAAAAAAGGAACTGAACACAACAGCTAGACCCAGGATAGGCATACCTGGAAAATCTTAAACTTAATACACTGGCACCCGAATTTCATAACAAGCTAAGGTTATAGCTGCACCAAAGCTCTACACCAAAGGTCAAAGATCAGTGGTATACAAAATGACAAAGAGAAGGGGAAAAATGCAATCCCAGACCTCGAGTCCATCAGGAAGGGCAGAGACACTAGCTCAGCTGCAACGAATGAAGTAACAGATACAGCAGCAAAGGAACAACAGCAGAAAGCTATAGAGGAAGTAAAATGAGAAGTAATTCCCCAATTTAAAAAAGAAATATTTGAATACATAGAATCTGAAATAAAGAATGAATTCCAGAAACATTGGGGGGGAAAACGATGCTCACGCAGAACAACTGCAGAGAGCACTATTCCAACTGATATATATGAATTAACAGCATCTGAAGCAAGAAACAACAACAGAAAGATCATGAGGAACTCCAAGCAGAAATACATTCTGAAATCAAAAAAGAACTCTTTGAATTCATACAATCTGAAATACCGAAACAAGTCCAGAAATATACATAGAAAATCCAACTTGGAAGAAACGCAGCAGAAAAAGAATTAATAACTACCTTTAAAGAAGACATGGATAAAAAAATTGAGGAGATCAGAAATATGATGGATTCCTTGAATGAGCAATACAGAAAAGAAATAGAACAAATGAAACACAGTCAAAGAGATATAGAAGAACTAAAAATAGCAATCACGAGTCTACAAAACCGTCTGAGTGAAAGCGAAGACAGAGTTTCAGATCTTGAAGATGCCAGAGCAGCTAGTGAAAAGGTGAGAAAGGATCTCTTAAAAACAACAAGAATGCAGGAAAAAATAATCCATCACCTGCAGGATGACGCCAGAATGA
>PVKA01030357.1:0-27388 GCA_004027165.1 Ctenomys sociabilis
AAAGCACTATGGACAATAGCATACACTTGCTCAGAACTTTCACAGAAGACATTATCAAAGTATACCTGCTAATAATATTTAATACAGTAGAGTTAGTGACTGTAGTTCTTCCATAATTTAATTGTAATTAAATTACAATTAACTGATCCTTTGTCAGTGTATATTATGTTACTATATTTAGTAACATAATAAAATGAATTTGGCAGTCATTTTGCCAAAGTGCTACAGAAAATACTTTGTATATGAGAAGTTTGTTAGGCTAATCCCATAATAATAAATGCCAAGGTATTTTAAATATAATAATCAACCTTGGTAACGGAATAATGCAATTCTCTGATATAGCATTCCTTGATGGTAGTGATCATTTGAGATTTGCTCAATCTCAAGTGCTATACCATTGAGCTATAAATCCCCAATCCAAACACTTACTGAGATAACATTTTGCTAGTTTCAATTTACTTTCCAAATTATCATAATATATTTAAGAAAAATAGGGTGAAATGAAAATTAAACAGGAAAGGTCGTTATAAAAGAAAAAGCAAGTGAAATGTTGAGGTGAAAAAGTCAGATTTACACAGCTCAAAGGAAGTGATCAAGCACAGGTTTCACAAATCAAATGTTTAAAAAATTCAGTGCAATACACATCCTCTTTAAAAGCTGACTTAAAACTGCTATGTCTTTAAAATTGTTATTTTAGGCCTCAATCATATTTTTCAATGGCTTTAATGTGATCCTAAAAAGATACTAGTCAAAGTTTATAAATTTGAACTTCCGGAAGATGAATACATATATGCATGTAATATACAGAATGATGACTATAGTTAACAGAGTAATGTAAATTATATCGCTAAATATAGATTTCAGATACTGTCATAAATCTATTAACATTGTGAGATGATGTACGTATTTGGTTCATTTAATAATCTTCACAATATGCGTACCGCACAACAGCATGACTCACAATCACATATGCATACAATTTCAAAAGCAAATTAAGACCATACTCATACGTGAAACAAATGAAATACACATGTTAAAACATCATATTGCTTCATTAGTGTGAGAATCTGAAGCAGTAAAGAAGATTCAAAATAAACAATAGGCAGTGTGAGCAGGGAAGAAGCTAAAAAGTATTAAAAAAAAAAAGATGAGGAGGAAAATGGGAAAGGAAGGAATCGAAAAGGAATATATATACAAATGAAAATTAAGATAGTTGTGCAGCTGATTTGTCTTGGGTCTTTGAGGGGGAAAGTTTTGTGCTAGCAATTTTCTGGGAAAAGTTTCACTCCTATATCTTGTATTCTGAACAACTCCTCTGAATATAACAACGTGCAGTGTGTTGCTCATTGTCACTCTTCTGCAATCCTATGTTGAACCAGTTTTATTGTTGTTGTCTACTTTTTCCTGTTTAAATTAAAAGAGTCAAGAAACTGGCAGAACTTGTCAGTATGAATAAATGAACAACGACATGAGAAAGTGTCTATAATTGATTATGAAATATACATGATTTCAATACAATTAGTAGTAAATCTTTTGACCTAAAGGGATTTATTTTTGTGCTGAATAAATTATTGAGTTATTTTTTCCATGACGTTAACTTTTTATTTTCAGTTAGTCACAACATTAATGTCTCTGTTCCTTTTTGTATGTGTGTGTGTTTTAGGGATTACAGGGTCTGGAGGGTCTCACTACATGGATGGGACTCATAGTGATCCTCCTGTTCACAGCTTCCCAATTGCTAGGATTACAGGCACACGCCACTATGCCCAGTCTCAGTTGCCATCCCAGCACTCACTATTAGAGGGGCTGGCATGGCAGGCTGTGGACTGAACCCAAACCTGGCTGTTGTATCTGCCTAAGCAGGCGCTTTAATCCACTGAGCTATTTGGCCGGTCCTCTCAGTTGCTTCTTTTATCAAAAATTCCTAGACATATATGCCATTTGTCCTGGAAATAAAATTAGTGAATAATTCAGTAATTAGGTAAATAGCTGTTGTATTGCTTAACATTTATACTTTTATGATACGAGTTTTAGGGAGTACTATTCATATACTTATTATTTTTTTTCCTTTTGTTTTAGTATTATTTCTACAGAAGAAAGAGAATTTGCTTGAACTTCTCCCCTTCTTTAATATACGATTTCGGTGATAACATATTTTTTGAGATATCGCTTTAAAATATTTTCATCATTCACTTTGAAGTCCTTTGTTAGATTATTAGATGTAATTCATTTTCATTTAAAAAGTTAGAATGAAGTTAATATTATCTACTTCATTTACATAATGCATATTTATCTAATATATTTAAATTGCTGTTTAATTAAACTATTACTTTAAATTGAAGTTGCTTTACAGGTGGTAAAGACATTAGATAATATATTTTCATTCTGTTATTTATGCCATAATAATAATTTATTTTTTTTTTAATTTTGAATTTATTTTCAGCAGGTTTTCAGTATATGCATGTACTACCACAAAGGTTTTCTCATAGATGTTTCAGATCTGACTCATGGGATTTTTTGTTTTGTTTTGTCTTGTTTTGTTTTGTTTTTTGCTTTGTGTTTCTTGGTTACTGGGGATTGACTTCGCGTTTGCCAGGCAAGCACTTATTCTGTTGAGCTATCTCTTCATCCCTTGACTCATGTTTTGTAGTAAAAGGAGTTCTGAATATTTTACATTTTAAGATTTTTTTCATAGCTTTTATGATAAAAATACATATTACATTTCTTTTCTTGGAAAAAATATGTTTTATCTTATTGGTAAAAACATAATTTTATTATGCACTTTCTTTAGTCTTCTTCATCTGATTGTACAATTAATGTTAATTCTTCCTAACTATGCCATTCTAAATTTATGTTATATATATTTTCTATTATTATTTTATAATTTATTATTTGGAGCACCTCTTCTATTACAGAATTGAAATTTGTTTTAAATTGGAATAGATTTGCTATGTAAGTAGACTGTAGGTTTTACTCCAAAAGATGAAATAGGCTTGTTTTCAGTTGTATCATTACTAAAAGCATTATGGAACTTAGTTTCTTGGTGGGTCTTATTTTTCAGGGAAGCATGATATTTCTACAGGTGGAGTATAATGAAAAAGACATACATGATTCAGAAGTTGACCATAATAATACATATCTGCAAGCAAATAACCACTACTCTATGTGCATCTTGTAACTGTAGGGGCCAAAGGAAACTTCTGTTAATATGATATCACAATATTTATACATAATTTTAATTTCCTGTTATATGTGTTTTATGGAGTGTGCATACCTGAGCAAGCATCTAACTATGATAATTTTGTAGATTCGTCTCTTGTTATCTCATGCAAATGACCCTCTATAGTGGCCCCAGTCAACTAGCAAATATCTGAGTGAATATGTCTTTCCAGTGTTCATTCTGAAATTCATGCTTACTCTTCACAACTATAACCTTTCGCTGATTGTGCAGAGCTACACAAATAATCTCTAATGGAGTTTGAGAGCAGTTGTGACATGACAATTCTGCATTTCACCTTCACTTTGTCTGCCTTGGGATCTTTCTGCAACTCTAATCATAACATCATTACCAGTGTAATACAGGAGACTGGAAAACACCATGTAATGGTGTTTGTGGCACCAGAATCTTCCCACAGGACCTCAGGATACACTGGTACCCATGTCCTCTCCTGCATGTCCTACAGGTAGAAGCTGACCATAATAGAAGTCTCCACTTCTCCTGCCTCACTATGACAGTGTCTACCCAGGGAGGGTAGAAATCAGGCTCTGCCAACATGGATTTCCCTGCTCCTTGGAGATGCTCACTACAAACAAGTAGTTCTAATTTTTTCTCAGAATTTGGAATTAAGAAAGTTTTCACATGCATAATACCAGAGGCACATAATTGATCATTTGTGTCCTTTGGGAAGAGGAGGTCAAATTGCCATCTGTGTTTATATCTGTGTCTGGCTTCCATCCTTTATCATGCATAGGACATGTTTCTGTCATACTGTGGTCACTGTCCTGGTTAAGGAAGAGGGACAGGTGAGTTTTCTCATAGTCTGAGTGTTTGAGTCTGCCACATAAAGGGGAAGAATAGATTCTTGGAAAGTGACTTCATATGAAGACAGATTGCCCTGAAATGGAGGATGATCTTAACCAAAGCCACAAAGATGGGAACAGCAATTCTTGCAGCCTGGACAGAGTGCACATAGGGACAATAATGCCAGGGTCCTGCACTGAATCATGCTAACTGCTGATGTGTTTCCATGCAATGCTCACTGCTGGTGTTTGCTTCAGCTGGATGCAAGCAGGAATGAAGCCTGAATTTTATGATGGGATGGAACATTAATTTTGAAATCAAGTTGTTTCAGAGGTATCATAAAGTAATCATGGATAAATTTCAATGGATTGTATTCTGAATTTTGGATTGCTTTCTAAATTCTGTGCATCAGCTAATGAATAAGATTGAGTTAACAGAATCTTCTGAATTTTTTGACAATGTTGACTATTAATTACTAAAATTAGGTTCTTTTTATAATGTGATTGTTATGTCTAAATTACTTCTGTGTATTATAGCAAAAGTCTTGATACTGTGGAGTTTCCCATCCTGTAGTTGAAGAAACGATACTTCTAAATTAGCATAATACAATTGAGAGAGGATTGTTGAAAAAAAATACAGCTTTTGCTATACTTATTCTGTATAGCTCAATGTTTGTTTTGTTAAAGATTAGTCATCAAATGTTATTTTCATGTCTATTTTACTTTAATTTATTTTACATTCCCAATGCTACGTCTCACACTGTAATGTTATATTTTTGCATTATAGTATATTTTTAAAGACATGACATGCAGATTTTTTTTTAGTTTTTTGTTTGTTTGTTTGTTTGTTTTGGCAGAACTAGGGATTGAACTCAGGCTCTTGTGCTTGCCAGGGAAGTGCTTATTAACTGAGCCATCTCTCAGGCCAATTTTGTTTCTTATAGCAATAAGTAGAAAACAGTATCTTCACTTAGTAACATTAAGTCAGTTCTTATATATTTTATATCGAATACATGAGAATGAATCCCAATGTTGTATTTTTTCCAGTAGGCTTTATGTAAATTACAACATATATAAAATTGTTGCTTTCTTAGTAGTCATCCATACTCAATAAAAGTGCAATAGCTGAAAAATGTGAGACATATCTACATTTCAAAAAGTTATCAGAGTCTCTTTTAATTTTTTTGCAATACTGGTGATGGAACTCAGAACCCTTCACTTGCCAGGCAAATGCTTATTCTATTAAGCCATCTCCCTGACCCATCAATATTTTCTATATAATAAAATTTAACATTAGAAAATCGAACACTTTCAAGTTCATGAAACACAATGAGATTTATTGATACTTTTTCATTTTTTATTATGTTTATTGAGAAATAAATAGCAATGAGACAATTTCAAAAAAGGTTAATAGGACAGTTATAATAATTACTGCATTGCATATTGTTTCTTTTAGTAGTTATAGTACAAGAAGCAGACATGATATCCTGTCCAAACACTATTAGTACAAATCTTTCTTCTAATTGAATTAAGAGAAAGTAGCTGTATATGTATTTTAATTATTTTGTATATACAAATACAAAATGGTCTTTCATTTATATTCCCCTTTTTTGTTCATTTTTGTCAGAGATGGGTATTCCATTGCCACTTAAATATTGTAGGTACGTGAATTCAGCAAAATAATCCAATATAGTTTAGTAGTCCATAATAGTGGATTATCCATAGGACTGACAACATCAGAAATTGTTGACATGAGCCTTCGATACATTTCTCATGAACTTTATTTGTTCTATGATTTGGGGAAAGGCGATTGTGTGTTTGTGAGGGCAATAATGACAGACTTCTGTTTGCCACCTTATGTGAAGTTTGTGAAGAGAGACAAAATAATATTAAATGGTTTTTGTTTCAGAACCAAATTTTTTGTAAACAGAAGCATTCATGAGTTGAGTTGCATCTATCACTATTATTCTTTTAAAAGAGGGAGACTGGGTAACATACCCCAACAATGACACAATAGCAGAGCATTTTTAGATTGGAGCTGGGCTTAATTTTTATGTGAGTCCCTAGCCAACATGAGATTAAACTACTTTAGATAGAAAGAAAAATACCAAAAAAAGGAAAAATACATAGTCCTATGTCTAATTGATACAGATAGTAATGTAGGTACCATATTAATTGTCATCTACATATTGAAATTACTGTGTTAACCACACATGAAACTTGGAAACTATTGTGAATTACCTTTGAAATATGTCTCAATAAAGCGGTAAATTCAGATGTAGTTATAGATAAACTGATATCCACAAGTATCATGCATAAAGCTCTTTTTAAGAATTTGAGCCTTAAGCATAGTAAATCACAGAATGGTCTCTGAAGGTGTGTATGCTGTGATCTTCCTTGCTCAAATTTTCATTGGAACACTGGTAAATCTCTCTTTCCTAGGTAACTATTTCTTTCTTTACCTCAGTGGATATAAGAAAAGATATATAGATTTGATTATGATGCATCTGACTGTGGCCAACTTATTGGTCATTCTCTCTAGAGGGATCCCAGAGACTATGGCAGCTTTTGGGTTGGAAGACTTTCTCAGTGATTTTGGATGCAAATTTGTTTTCTATGCTAGCCGGGTGGGCAGGGGTGTAGCCTTTGGAAGCACCTGTTTGCTGAGTGTTTTCCAGACCATCACCATCAGCCCCAGCAACTCCAGGTGGGCAGAACTGAAAGTGAAATTTCCCAAGTATATAAGCAGATTCACTGTCCTCTGCTGGGTCCTGCACTTGCTGCTGAATATTAGCTTCCCATTGAGTTTGACTAGCAGATTGAAAACCAAAAACATCACAAATAAAATAGACTTGGCTTACTGTTCAATTCCACATATTACAAAATGGGTATACATGGCGCAAACAGTGTTTTCCACCATCACTGATGTTTTATGCATGGGACTAATGCTTTTATCCTGCGGCTTTATACTTTTCATTTTGTTTAAACACAAGCAGCAAGTCCAATACATGCATAGGACAAGAAACTCCTTCAGGTCCTCTCCTGAGACCACAGCCACCCATAGCATCCTTATCCTGGTCAGTATCTTTGTGTTTTTCTATTTCATGTCCTGTATTATGCAAATATATCTGACTTTTTTTAATCATTCAAAAATCTTACTGTTTACTCTTGCTGCTTTCATAAGTGCATGTTTCTCAACTGTCTGTCCCTTTGTATTCATAATTTATGGCCACTATTTATCTGCAATCTGCAGCGTCTGCTCCAAAAAAAGGAGAGTCATCTAATTGCAAGTCAAGCAACATATTCATAGTCTTGTTTTCATTTTATGGAATGAATAACGAACTCAACCCTCACCAAGTACCCCCAAAAATGCAGAAGGAGTCGCCTTAACTCTTTACTTTGTTTAAGTCCTTTATTTTTATGTATTCAGTAAAGGTTCTAAAGGGTCTCTCTACACAGATTGAACTCGTAGTGATCCTCCTGTTTTCATACTCCCAAGTGCTAAGACTATAGGCATGTACCCCCATCCCAGTCTCAGGCATTGTCTCACCTGGCTCCAGGAGTGAGGCCAACAATGCAAGCTGGAAATTGAACTCCAGTCTCTGTTGAGCTTTCTGGTTGACCCCAGTTTTGTGTTCTTGAGTTCAATAAAAAGAATCAACATCCATCTCTGCCTCTTCAGTTGTTCTCATTTAGAAACTACATTCAGCCTTCTTAGTAGTGGAACAGCTAGTCTCCTGTTTTCAAGGACCATAGTCCCCAAGGGATAAAATCCTATCTTTATACCTTCTTCGTCTTGCAGCCTCAGCTGAGGCTGTCAGTCACATACTACTACATGTGGATCATGTTGCTGTTTTTGTGAACAATGAAAACACTTTTAGTTACAAAAGTTTGCTAATCTGAATACACATGGTTGAATTTTTGAAGAATTTACATTTTAAACTTTGGAATTCTTAATTTCAAAATGTAGTCTTGGCTCTCTCCATGTTCATTATCTTCTTGCTTGTAATTTGATGGATCTGAGGCTTGTTGCACAGCGTAGATGGGTTCCAGTTGCTCTCTGTTCTTCTGTCACTTCCAAAACCCAGTCTGTCTCTGATCTACCATCTTTGGAGACAGTGGTACCCACACTGACCTGCATGCCATAAGAACTGTCTTTCTTGTCTCAGTGTCTTGGGAAGCTAGCATTTCTTGGGAGGTGCTTTTACAAAGAATACCGGCATTTGCTACAAATATATGGGAAGGAGCAAGGAAGAGGAAAGGTATCAGGCATGGAGTTCAATAGGTCTGTAAGACCAAAGGATGCAGAAGATACATGGATGGTGCAAGAAACAGACCAATCAGTATGCGGGTCTTCACATCTTTCTCTACTTAGCATGAGTGTTCATAATTTCTCACTTTTTATTTACTTTATATTATCTTTTAAATTTGCAAAATAGTTTTGTATTTATCTTAAATTTTTTTAACTTAAGAATGTGGCTTTATTTTCAATTAGCTATTGTCACTTAATGAAAACACTTATTCCTCATAATTTATACTATAATGCTTGTACCTATAGAATGTGCTACAAGTGAGTCAAATTATACACACAAATACATACATATAATATGTTTGTATACATATTTATATTCAATATAGATTAAAAATAATTTCTATTTATGTCCATTTATGTTTGTTTCTTAATTTTATGTATTTGGTATAGGGTATCACAATTTAGCTAAGACTCACTGTGATCCGCCTGTTCCATTTCCGAAGCAGTGAGATTACAGGATTTGTGTCACCATACCTGGTATTGTCATTCACGTTTTTATCTAAGCATTTAATTTTTGTAAAATTTATATTGCAATAAAAATTGGAAGGCAATACTACACTTTGTAAATAAGCTTTTTATATACTTTTATATTATTGATGAACACTGTGTAAGGTGCTCAATTTTGGGTATTTGTATAGAAGATTATATTCAATCTTGATTATATACATACATATATATAAAACTTGTTTTGTATTTCATATAATGTGAACATCAGATCATATTTGCCTGGTAGCAAGGCACTTCTAGCATAAATTGTTTGTGTTCTGTCTGTCTGGGACTATGATTATATACGTGAACATGTGGCCAAGTGTTTGTGTGTGCACATTTTCTACCTGCAACTAAACATTTGTGAATATGTCTTGTCTGAAAGAGAATATAAGTATATAAAATTGAGCTCATCAGTACACTCTAGACATGTGCATCCTGTACTGCTTATCAGAAATCATGTTAGATTGTATCATTTGGAAGCAAACTGATGCTCAAAGTGATTGAGTAAAATCTCCTGATCTAAATTGTATCCTTAATAGAACTTTTTCAAAGCATTTTAGAATTGAAGTCCCTTATGCTAAATCGTTTAAAAGATTTTCTTTAGAGAACTGTGTGCATGGTAAATGTGAAAACAAAATTTGTTTTGAATGTAGATAGAGGAGAGTGAGATAGCTCTGCAGTCTAAAGCTCCTACTTAGGCAACCTTAGGGAAGTGCAGATACCCTGCTTCAATCCTAGGAACCACGAGAAATACCAGCCCTGCCCCCAAGGTGGGCTGACCGATCAATAAAAATATAGTGTAGGTAGACAACCAATGATATGAGGCTGGAGAGATAGCCCAGTGGAATAAGTGCTTTCCCGGCAAGTGCAAGGGCATGAGTTCAATTCTTGGTTCCAAAAAAAAAAAAAAAAAAAAAAGGAAAGAAAGAAAGAAAACAAAGACATGGAAGGAATCAGGACAACTGCACATGCAGAAGGAAGGAAGAAGGTGGAGAAGTAATATACAAAGATACACAATAAAGAGGCAGACAGGAGGTGTCTATATACAATAGACAATGAAGTAAGAAACTGGAACAAAGCTGGCCAAGAAAAATATGAAATTGTATGATTGCAGAAAGGACTGTCACAGAAGGAAATGGGGAAAATGGAATAAGAGAAAGGAACCAGAATAAAAAGGCTCCAAAAAAATGCAAAAGAAAAGAAGTGTGTTTCACGGATGGCTAGCAATGTGGAGCATTTTTTCATACATTTATTTGCTTCTTTAATTTCATCCTCTGAGAAGTATGTATTCATCTCAGATGCCCATTTATGGACTAGGTCTTTAAATTTGAGGGCCCTAATATACCTTAGTTCTTTATTTATTCTAGAGAGCATACTTTTTGTATGATTGCTTATTAGTTAGGATTTTTAAAAAATTTATGGGTTGTCCTTTCACTTTGTTGACAATTTCTTTTGACGTGCAGAAACTCCTCAGGAAGATTTGATCCCAGTTCTTGATTCTTTCAAGTGTTTCCCGTGTGAATATATATTTGTTCATGAACTCTTTGTCTACCCCTATATCTTCAAGAATTCCCCCTACTTTCCTTCCAGGAGATTGAGAGTTTCTGTTTTAATACTTAGATCCTTAATCTATTTTGACTTTAGCTTAGTGCATGGTGATAGAGCGGGGTCAAATTTTAGTTAAGGCAAATTAAAAGAACACTGAGATACCACCTCACTCCAGAAAGAATGTCTATCATAAAGAAATCAACCAACAACAAATGTTGGAGAGGATGTGGGGAAAAGGGAACACTTCTCTACCGCTGGTGCAACCATTGTGGAGATCATTGTGAAGACTCCTCAAAAGAGTAGGACTGGAAATCCCATTCAAACTTGCTATCTCCCTACCAGGAATTTTCACAGAGGAACTGAAAATATCACATCATAGTGATATATGTGTACCTATGTTTATAGCAGCACAATTTGTGCTAGCATAATCTTGGAAACAACCAACATGTCCATCACATGAGGAATGGTTGAAAAAGATGTGGTATTGCTATATAATGGAGTATTATTCAGCTATAAAGAATGAAAAACATGAAACATTTATATTGAAGTGGATGCCACTTGAATATATATTCAAAAGTGAAATAAATGAGACAGACATGTGCAAATATCATATAGTCTCCCTAGTATAAGAAGTGAAGAGAAGAAATACAAATGCAAATGTACAACAACAACTAAAGACAATTGAGTCAGATAGTTAGGGCAAGTTGAACAGCATATGTTGCAGGGTACTAGTCAGCTTTTCTTCTGCATGGTTAACAACTTAAGTTCACAGATCAAAATATAGAAATAGAAGAGCCATAAGGTCAGCCAACATTTTGGCCCTAGCCTTTCAAGGTCAGCGAAGACTCAGGACATAGGAGAACCTGTACTGTAACATCATGAAACTCAGTTGTGCCCCAAATTTCCTGACCAAGAAGATTATGGAGCCACAGAGGAAGGCAATTGAGGATCTGTAGTGTTGTTGGAGAAAGTCACAGGGAGAGAAAACTTTCCCTCAGGCTCTCACAGAGAGCAAACTGGTCAAGCATTGGCCGTGACTCATCAGCATGGATGACACAGACAAAGGGTCTACAGAGTGAGGTACAGGATTATAAGATAAACCCTAAGGGGACTTGACTGACCTCATCAGATACAAAAGCTACATTTTTTGTTATATAGGTCTTGCTTTATCTTGGTCTTAGCCATCCAGCAGAAAAATATAAAAATGAGGTGTATAAAGTAGAACCATAATAATAAGTTGAGCTGTAAATGGCTCTAGTCAACAACTTCTTCAGATAACTCACTATTATTGTGGACTGCTGGACTGTGTTGGATTGTAAAGCCGAGTTAGGGTACCTATAATGGTTTAATGACAATGGAGTGCCCATCTTTGACAGGTCTAGACCAAAAAAGGGGGATACAAAGGAATAACCATAGTGTATTTGTATAAACAGTACAGTTAAGATAAATATGCAGTACTTCTGAATAATTCTATAAGAAGCAAGATTTGCACTAACAGTGTTTGGACAGGATATTATGTCGGCTTCTAGTACTATGGACAACCACTAGGAAGATAACAAGGTAGAAAGTATTAATTATTGAAACTGTGCTATAATTCAGCTTTGAAAAATAAGTTAAGTATACAGCTACATTCTCTTAACTCATTGCTTAGAGACATCTGCTCTAATAGTGTCTGTAAGTAGAATATTACGTATGCACCTTGTACAACAACAAACCATTACAAAAAAAAATTTGCAATGTATTAATTATTAAATCTGTCCTGTTAATTTGATTTGAAACTGTCTCATTGCTGTTTGTTCTTCAATAAAAAAATAAAATAAAAAAGAAAAGAAGAGTGCAGATGAATGGAGACAGGTACACAGTAACAGAAAGAAATCTGGGGAGCTGGGGGAACAGAGAGGAGACAGGTAAAAACAGGGAAGAGCACTGGGGAATGAAGGATTCAACAAGAGAAAAACAAAAAGAAATAAAAGCCTTTTTAAATGTAAAAACATGCAGAAGACTAGGACAGAAAGCACTAGGAATCTGAAAGAGAGGGAAATAATTAAAATAAATATACATATTTTAAACAGAGGGAGTGAGATCACATGAATTGAGAGGAGTTATGGAGGAGAAGAGAGCAGAAGAGAGAGAACAATAGAGATGGTCTGTGCACAGAAGCCAAAGGGCAAAGAATTCAGAGGTGCAGAAGAGGATGTAGATGTGAAATGTTGATCAGGAAAACCACCACAACATATGAAATGAAACATACAAAGAATAAGTGGTAAGGGGAAAATCAAAGGACATAGTGACAATGAATAAAGAGAAATTTTCAAAGTGGAGAATGATGGGAAATTTATTAGGAGGAGAAGAAAGAAAATGTAGGAGCATCGAAAGGTGAGATGGTGAAAAAGATGGAGTCATAACTATAAGAGGATTAGAAGCAAAGCAACAGCCATGGAGAAGCTAACAGGAAAATGGGTGAAGGAAAGTAGAGTATCTGAGAAGATTAATTGCTTATTAGATTATAATAAAATAACGATATGAAAATTGCCATTATATTATCTTTTCCCTCCATCTTGCATTTGAATTATCTAACGTATTACTGTCAATTTCATGGAAGTGTATTTTAATTGTACTTGTTTAGTTGTGGTGTAGGTTATTTACATGTGGATTTTGAAATTCTGAACAGTTGAAATTTGCTTTCAAAAATTTGTCATGTATTCACACTGCACTGTATTCACAATGTATGAAACGTTGGTGATTTGTGTTTTCCTAAAATCTATGTATTGCTGTATGTCATGTCAAAATCTTGTTCAGTCAGAAGGAGGCTTAGCAGAGGGGGCTGTATCTAGAGTAAGTGGGGCTGAGTTTAAAAATGTGTGATAAACAAGTTAGTAGACTCCCTGGGTATATTTGGTTTGTCATATTTCAAGGTTGTATTAAGAGTGTGAGTACTATGTTGGCTGTAGAGTGAATATTCTACACACAATATAAGAGACAGAAATGTTTGCCCTACCTTCATTATTATTGCTATCTTACAGTCCCCAAGTACTATAGTCACATGTGATGCCCCTTTACTATGTGGAACAGCGGTTATTATGGACTGAAGCTGTAACATATGTAACATATAGGGAGGAGGGTTACCAGCAGAGAACACGAGGCTTGTATCAAGGCAACATGGTGTGGAATGTATTGTGACTGAAGACAGGCAGAGAGTGCAGTAATTCCTGAAAGCATAGCTTTAGAGAGTGAAACAAGATCACCTGACAAGACCAAATAGGAGTGTGTCACTTTGATAGAGATGAAGATAAAATGAGAGGGGAAATTAGGCATGAAGATCCCAATAAATATCAGTGGTCAAAGTTATCTGGCAGTCTTGCATTTCAGCTGGCAAAGTCCTTCAAGTTTACAAATTATGGGGTATCTCTTGATCTCCCCAGATGTCCCTGGACCTGAAAAATTTCTTGTCCAATCGTATATCTTTCCCAAAATCTTGTGCTTCCTGATGACAGCCTTTGGTACTGAGAGGAACATTTTCTTTTCAGAGAGTAATGCTTCTGCTGGCAGGAAAACTGGGGGCAGGGAGGGTCATCTCCAACTGGAACCTTAAATAAAACCACAAACTGTGAGCTAAATAAATCTTGCCTCCTTTAACTTTGTGTATGGGGTATATTTTGTCTCAGAAAGAAAAGTACAAAAGACACCATGCATTTACAAACTGTACAACTTTATTGAACTTTATTCTCCTGAAATCCAAATATTTCTGTCCTCACCAAAATCCATTAAATTTAACTTTTCCTGTGTGGTGGTTGGCTAACTAGTGGCCAACTTCTTACACCTAGCTAAACTGAATTACCTTAGTGCTAGGTGTGGGAGGCCCCTCGAGGATTGTTGCCATCAGCACAAAATGCAGAACAGGAGAAGCTGTCGAAACACTTCTAGGGACACTGTTTGGAGAAGCTGTTGCAGCTGTTGAGAGCTGCCATTTCTTTCAAGTTCTCATGCTGGAGTACCTTGTCATGTTGGCTTTCCCAGTAAACTTTGGAGGACCTTTGGTCCTCATCTTCTGCATTGCTAGCTCCAGAGAGGAATGTGGTGTGCTACTTAGCTTCATGGAGAAACTTGTCTATTGCATTGGCTTTCTTCATTGGTACTCAGGTTTCCTCATTGCTGGAGGACATTGGGACCTCACTGTTGCTGAGAAGAGCTATGGTACCTTTAGGGGAACTCTGGTGCTTACCTAGAATGTTGCTTCCTAGCTCTAGTGCAGATTCCTCAGCCTCCTGTCAGATTCTTCATCCTGCTGGCACAGGCTTTCTAGCATCCAACACTGACACTTGGTACTTTCCAGCACAGATACTTGAAGTGGGCCTGCATGAGACGTTTTCATGAGCTCTAGGCCTCCAGTTGAACTTATGGGAGGCTTATTATGAGCCCTAGAATTTCAGTCAGAGTCATGCATGGTACTAGCAGCTAGGCCCTCAGCTAGATGCTTTAGCATGTAGAGTGGACAGATTTCCTGTACTTCTTGTATATAATTCTTGACTTATTCCTTATAAAATAACATTACAGAATGTGTCCTGTATTATATTACTCACCTTGCAAAACCCCAAACCATGACAATGTAGGGTTGATGAAAGTCCTAACAAGTGGAAGATATGATGTTATCATGCTGTGGTGGGTCAAAACTGTATATAATATGAAAAAATTCAAATGCAAATCACAGGAAAGAAAACTTACAGTTCAGAAGCATGTTTACTCTGCAAGACATCTCACTAACCTGGAAGTCAAGAAAGTGACCTCATCCACAATACTTACTAAAAGTAAATTAATCAATTGAGCTGGGGAGATTGTTCAGTGGACTAAAGTGCTGGCTTAGGCAAACAGGAAGACTAAGCACTGCGTGATGCTCTTGCATCACCCACAGCATGGGCTGAGCCAGGCACAGTCCTGCCTTAGTGGCACATACGTGTACTCCCAGAGCTAGGGAGGCTGAAAGCAAGAGGACCACCATGAGTCCAAGCTGTGTAGTGAGACCTGTATAAAGTATATATATATATATATATATATATATATATATATATATATATATATATATATATATATATATATACACACATACAGTATATATACAGTACATATACTGTATATACAGTATATACTGTATATATAATATATATACTTTGCAATGATAACTGGGAAGCAATGATATAAGAAATTGAAAACAATACATAGTGGAAAGATATGCCATGTGTAGGTTGTATTCTTCTTATGCATTATGGAGTTCTGAGCATCCATTTAGTTGTACATCCATCCCTTCCTTAGATCTGGAAATTTTCTGATATACATTTAGTAAACTCATGTTTTATTCCATAGCATCTGCTTCTAAATTTTCCTCTAAGCAAATGACCTTTATGCTTGTTTTTAGGATTCACCTAGTTTTTGGATCATTGTGTGATTGTTACTGTTTTTGTTACCAAATAAATGTCCTATTAAAAATGTCATGAGGAAAAGGACAAATGAAGGGAAGAAAAAGACCTTTTTGTATATATGTACAGAATAGTTTGTATTACTGTATTTTTTATTTCTGCTGGTATTTGCAAGAGTCACTTAATACTTCACTTTTTGTTTCTTTTTGCTCTCATTTCTTCCTCTTTCAAATTATTATGATTTCTTCATTTTTCTTTTTTCCTTTAAATGAATGGTGTACATTTATGTCAGGCAATCTGAATAACTACTTTAACCATAGCATCATGCAATAGAACGACGATTGTTGAATCCCTTTTACTTTGGGTAGTGAAATATTGTAACAGTTCTAATCACCTTCTTATCTATCACTATTTTTTAATATTTTAAAAGTAAAAAATAAACAAAAAAGCAAGAGAAATTTTAAAAGTTTAGATGTATGGAATCAGCTATTTTTACAAATTACTGCAAAATTATTGATTGTAATTTTACTGTTAAGGAGCATGGTGTGTCTTTTTGTTTCCTTATAACTGGATTCACAAAACAAAAATTTTATGAAAAATATGAATTATAAATGTGCACAGACATAACAGCATATACTAACAAGAAAGTTACTGAGCACTATCAGAGGCCTCATGTTAAAATTACTTATCATCTAATAAAATTTATGAATAAAAAATGCAATGTCACCCAAAAGTCCTGGGAAGACATCTTCTACTTGATGTTATCTCTGTTACCAAAACTGCAAATCAGGACTTTCTTTTTCATGGTTTTGCTTCATTCTATTTTGTCATCTCTAACCTTTCCTCAAGTAGTTTTTCATTTGTTTTGTTTTTAATTTTTATTAATTTTTGTATTTTTTAGAGAAGGTTCTACAAGGTATTCAGGGTCTCACTACTAGATCCACCTGTTTCCAACCTCCCTAGTGCTGGAATTACAGGCCTGCATCACCATGCCCAGTCTCAATAGCCATCTCATTGCATTCTGGGGACAGGGCTGGCAAGTCATGCATGGGGATCAAATTCCCAGACCCTGTGCCTGCTTGCAGGTACTTTAATCTGCTGAGCTATTTCACTGGCCCTGTTTTGTTTTTAAAAGGCTACAGAAATTTTATTTGTATATTCTTTAGGTTCAGTGATCAATTGACCAACTTAGAGATTCATTTGACTGATTATGTGATAATTTCAATAAATGATCATTATCTTGTTTAGCTCTGTAACTAACTCACTGTTACTTATTTTTCTCATTTTACTCATTAATCACTATAAATATTAATTTTCACACAAAAGTTTATTAAATATATTATGACTTTCGGGAACCTCTCCAGATCCAAATTCAGGCACTCCATTTGAGACACCCTGCTGCGCCCTGGGGACCCCTGTACCCTTCCAAAGAGCCCCCCAAGCCCAAGCCTTCTGGGTGAGTGAGAACTTCTGACACACTCACAGGATACCCAAGATACAGCCGAAGCCCATGCCAGTCGAGTATGTGGGAGTTTCCATCCCTGCTGCACCCACAGGACCTTTCTGAACCAACCCCAGACGCACCACGAGTGTGAGACACCTTGCCACACCCTCAGGACACTTTCACCCCTCTAGCGCCCATCTCACAAGCCCAGCAAGTGAGTAAAAACTTCTACCTCGCTCTTGGGACCCCCCAAGACCCAGCACAAGTGCAGGCCTGGATAGTGTGTGGGAGAGCTTCTGTGGGCACAACAAGTTCACTTCCAAGGGCTGCAGCAGGAAGGAGCTGAGCACAACAGCTAGACCCAAGCCAGACACATTTGAATAAACTCAAACTTAATAGATCTGCACCGAATTTAAGTAGGTGCTAAGGTAATAACAGCACCAAAGCTCTAAACCAAAGGTCAGAGGTCAGTGCTATATGTAATGACAAAGAGAATGAAAACGTAATCTCAGGCCAGCCAGAACAAGTGAAGAGGACACTAGCTCAGCTGAAATGTCTGAATTAATAATGTTTGAAGTACAGAAATAACAGCAGAAAGGTACAGAGAATTTCAGATCAGAATTAATCTCTGAAATAAAAAAGAAATCTCTGAATTACTAGCATCAGAAGTAAAGAAACAACAGCAGAAAGGTACAGAGGAACTCAAATCAGAATTAATCTCTGAAATAAAATAAAATATCTAATTTACTAGCATCAGAAATAAAGAATCAAGCAGAAATATATAGAGGGCATCAAATCAGAAATTATATCTGAAGTAAAAGAATAAATAGCTGCTTCTTAAGAAGACACTGATAAAAAATAGAAGAGATTAGCAAAGTGGCAGATTCCTTGCAGAGTCAAAGAGATATAGAGGAGCTTAAAATTTCAATCACAGGCTTGCAAAACTGCTAAAGTGAAACTGAAAACAGTTTCAGATCTTGCAGACGCTGTCGCAACTAGTGAAAAGGTAAAAAAGGATCTCATAAAATCAAGTAGGATGCAGGAAAAACACAATTCATCACCTACAAGACGATGCAAAGATGAAGAACATGAAACTAATAGACGTCAGTGAGAAAGAAGGAGTCAATACAAATAATATACAAATAGCAGCAGAGGGAATAGCAGAAAACTTCCCGCATATGTGTTTGCTAATCCACTGTGCCAGTCTATTTCTTTAATTGGTGAACTGAGTCCATTTACATTGACAGTTGTAACTGAGATGTATTGCTTTACGCTCAACATGTTATTTACCTGCTGTTGTTTCCTCCTTTTTGTGCTATGTGTAATAGTTTTCTCTATTTAATGGGTTCCTTCTATTCTCATTCATGAAGTTCTGACCATTTTGCCCCCCTCTCTAGAGTATCTTTTAGTAGCCTGTGTTGGGCTACTAAACACAGGCTTCTTGAATGACAAGACAATGACTTCTCCATCAAACTTGAATGACAGTTTTGCAGGGTACAGTAGAAAATTTCTCAGAGGAACTGAAAACCTCATATTATAGTGATATATGTGTACCTATGTTTATAGCAGCACAATTAGTAATAGCCAAATCTTGGAAACAACCACGATGCCCCTCACATGAGCAATGGATAGAAAAGATGTGATATTTTTATTCAATGGAGTATTACTCAGCTATAAAGAATGATAAACTTGAAGCATTTATATTTAACTGGCTACCACTTAAAGATACACTGATAAGTGAAATAAACCAGAAGCACATGTACAAATACTGCATAGTCTCCATATTACAAGAACTCAAAAGAAGAAATACAAATAGAAAGATATAACACAATTAAAAGGAAAGCGAGAACTAGAGGAATGGACAATGAAGAGAGGGCAAGGAGAAAAGCTGGGAAACATGACAGGGTCAAAGCCATATGTTTATTACACAAGACGGTCAAGGCAGTTTCCTGAGAAACATCAGCAGGTTATTGAAAATAACAGTTAATTGGTAGGATCGTCATGCTAAGTACATATGCTGATACCTGTGAACTAAGCAACTACACTGAACATAGTAACATGTAATACAAGGGTCAAGCTGGAATGCCTTCCATTCTGGTCTTTTAAATACACAGTGCTCCTCAAAATGTACCAATTATTACCATACTGTCTCTGAAGTAAATTTTTTTAAGGATAATAAATAAAAAAATAGACAAGAAAGCAAAAATAAGTCACTGTACTGTCCTGCTACAATACTGTATGTGATCAGATTTCTGATTTTTTTTTTTTTTGGCAGAACCAGGGCTTGAGCTCAGGCCCTTGTGCTTGCCAGGAAATTGCTTATTTCACTGAGCCATCTCACTGGCCCTTATGATTAGATTTCTAAATTTCTGTGTAAAAATACATAATTGTTTATACATATTTTTAATTTTTTATATCTTTTCTCCATATTTTGTAGGGAGTTAAAGTTTAACATATCAACACTTGATAGAAAATTCGTGTTCCATTTTCTATCAAATAGTCAGAGAGATACTGAGGTTAAACCCAACTGCATATGTTGTAGGGTAATAATAAGCTTCTCTTCTTGAGGGATAAAATCCTAAGATTGCATACAAAAATAGAGAAAAAGAAGGGTTGCAAGGACAGCCAACATTTTGGCCCTAGCCTTCCAAGGTCAGAGAAGACTCAGGAAATAGAAGAGCCTATACTGTAACGTGATGCAACTCAGTTATGTCCCAAATTTTCTGATCAAGGAGATTATGGGACACAGAGGAATGTGATCAGTGATGTAAAGTGTGCCTAAGGAGAGTCACATGGAGATAAAACATTCTCTCAGGCTCTCACAGAGAGCAAATTGTCAGACAATGGCCATGATTCATCCACATAGCTGACACTGCGGTAAAGGGTTACAGGATAAATCCTGAGGGGACTTGACTAACCTGATCAGATACAAAAGTTACATTTACTGTTATATAGGTCTTGATTAAAGTAAAGCCATATTAATATGCTGAGCTGTGAAAGACTCTAGTCAACAATTTCTGATATTGCCTGTCCTATGGATAACTCATTACTATTGTTGACCACAGGACTATATTGGAATATTTTGCTCAATTCACACACCTACAATATTTAAATGGCAATGGAATGCCCATCTGTAACAAAACTAAACATAAATGGAATACAAAGGAAGGACCATTTTGTATCTATTTATACAAACATTTAGGACAGATATATAGCTACTTTTTCTTAATTCAATGAGAGGAAAAATTTGTGCTCATAATATTTGGACAGGATATCATGTCTGCATCTTGGACTATGAATAACCACTAAGAAGATAACAATATGTAAAGTATTAATTATTGAAGCTGTCCTATTTATCTGTTTTGAAGCTGTTTCATTGCTATTTGTTTCTCAATAAAATAAATTTTTAAAAGTCACATACTAAGTGACAACGGCAAAAGTAGAATTTCTCTTTTGCCCCTTAGACATAAAGACACTAAAGGGTGATGAAATATTGGGAAAAAAAAAGTAAAATCAAGCCTTCAATGTCCCTGGTGGTCATTTTAACTGTTCCAGTGTTACAGAAAACACTATATCGATTTGAAAACATGAGAAACTAGGGTTCAGAGGACTGAGTGCCTTCTTTGGAAAAAAAAAGTGACCAGGGTTTGATCCATTCCATGCTGTACCTGCTCTTCCCCTGGGTGCACCAATCCAGTGAGTGAGTGTTGGCATACTGGCACATGCCTGTAATCCCAGACCTGGTGAGGCGTAAAACAGGAGGATCACTATGAGTCTGAGCTACATAGTGAAACCCTGTAGCAAATATATGAAATCATGAAAGACTGTTCCTTCCATATGATCTAGCAAGTGAGCCTCTTGGTATATATTAAGAAGTAGCATTCATATGTGAAAGTGATACAGCAAAGACAAGAAAACAATATGTCATTGAGGAACAGAAGCATAAATTATGCCATGTACGTAAAGCTAATACACAGGCTTAGAAGAAGAGGAAGTCTGTCTATATTTGAAGGAGATATCTTTGAGGACTTTATCTAAGTACAACAAAGCAATTGAAAACAAAACAGAAACAAGTCCTATGTGATCTCACATGTACATGGAATAAAAAGTGGTCCTACATGGAAGCAGAGAGAGGCGTAGTTTACAGGAGCTAGGAAAAAGACAGAAAACAGAAAAAAAAAAAAATAGTGAGGAAAGAGACATTTAGCTAGGCCAGATAATGTCCTGAGAATACAAACTCAGCCTGTGATTGAAAAGATTGTATGATAAAAGTAAAAATTTGCCATAAGTACAAATACAATGTTAAATGAACTTTTACCAGGATATGAGATAAAGAAAATTGAAACCAAGCACAGGAGTCACGTGGAAGCTAATTTAGGTGACAAGGACATACATGGTATTGATGCTGTTCTCTTTGCAAAGTCCTTCAGTAGCAAATGTGTGGCAGCATCTATGGTTCAGAACCTCACATCAGAGGAAGAAGCTGGGGATGAACATTGCACACAGCATAAATTCCCATGCTTGGAGATCTCACCTGTTGGCCAACAATTCTTCTCCATCCCCTCACAAAAGTAGACTTTCAGGAGCTCTTATTCTCAGAACTAATGAAGGTAAAGGAAATACACACAGGAAGCAGGAAATGATTTCTGCCTCTCACAAATGTTGTTGCTTTATTCCGCATGTACTAAGAAAACATCACGGAGTTTCACATTCACATGAAAAATATTTGTTTAAAATTACACATATGTACACTGTTCTCCAAATATATTAAAAATCTGGAGATTTCATATATTATCATAAGACACACTTTAAAAGTTATTTGTTGATAGTGATGCTCACCAGAGCTCAGCTGAGATTCAGGCACTTCTCTCACCTTGTAGAACCCAGGTGGTACCAGGAAAGCTAGTAGGGCCTGATGAGCCACGTAGCACTCACTGCCCCCAGTATTTCTGGAGCTCGGATAAGCTGTGACTGCCTCTCTCACCACGGCTGTCACTGCAGTTCTGATGAGCTGCTGATGCCTGTCCCACTGGCAGCAGGAGCCTGGATGAACCCTACCATGCATCCGCCCGCCTCTGGGAGAGCCATGTGAAGCTTTGGTCTTGCCTCATCATCATGGGCTCCCTCTTGAGCTGTGGCTTTCACCCTACAGCAACAAGGTGTAAGCCACACCAAGTCCAACATAGCTGAGCTCTGATGAGGCTACTGCTCCCTTTCCACTTGCTGGAGACTTTCTCACACGCACCTTGCCCACTACCACTGCTGCATACTCAGGATGAGCATTGGGGGCTGCAAAACTGTCAAATGTAAGGAGCAAAAGGGAATATCAGACTTCAAACCAACCCAAAACCAAACATCAGCAATAAGAAACGCATGCCAGCTGTCATCATACCTGTTCAATATCATCCTGGAAACATTAGCCAGTACAATTAAACAAAAGGGAGAAATAAAATGAATGATAATTGGAAACGAAGAAGTAAAATTATCATTATTTGCAGATGAAATGACGTTGCAAATCATAATTATTTATATATAGAAGATATAGAAGATCCCCAAAAATCCAACAACAGAATTGCAGATTTAATAATCCAGTTCTGTAGTATAGCAGGTTACAAAATCAAAAATCAAAAACTCAAAAGCATTTCTGTGCATAAACAATGAAAGCGCTGATGGAGAAATTATCTTTCACAATAACACACCCAAAAATGAAATATGAATCAATTAAACAAAGAAAGTAAATTGTTCATACAGTAGTAAATTGAAAAAAGAGATTGAAGAGGATTTCACAAAATGGGAAGATATTCTTTGCGTCTGGATAGGAAAAAAAATAAAGTTTTTGTACAGATGTAAAGCAATCCTATGCCATTAGTATACCTCACAGATATAGAAAAATCATTCCACATATTCATCTGGAACCAAGAGAATAACAAAAGTAATTTGAGGCATCAAAGACAAAGCAGGAGCCTTCGCAATCCCTAAATTGTAATTACACTACAAAGTTACTGTGGTAAAATAAACATAATACTTTCAAAAATAATCCTGAGGATCAAGAAAATAGGTGAAAAGCTGAAGATGCAACTAGAAACACCCTCAACTACCTTCTCTTTGACAAAGGGGCCAAACATGTACACTGAAGAAAGATAGCCTCTTTGATTAACAAATGGTATTGGGAAAACAAGCTTTTACATGCCAAAGGCTAAACTTCAACACCTACTTATCACCATATAAAAACAGAAACACTAAATATTCTGGAGGAGAAAGTAGGTAGAAATCTTAAAGACTTAGGAATAGGTAAAGAGTTTGTGAAGTAAACAAACTGCATATTTCAAAGAATCAGCACCTTGGATCTCATCTTTTTGAAAAGCTTCTGTACTCCAAAGCAAATCTCAAACAAAATTTAAAGAAAACCAATGAATTGGGAAAAAGTTTATAGGTAACTGTCCCTCCAGCAAATGCTGCCTACTTAGAACACATAAGTTTTTTTTAAAAAGTCCCCCAAATTCAAAGAAAACATCACAAAATGGGAATATGAGATGCATATACACTTCTCAGTGGAAGAAATACAAATGATGATAAAAATTATGTAAAAATGTTCACAACAATTGGTCATTCAAGAAATGCAAATTAAAAACATCACTGAGATTCCATCTCACCCCAGAAAGAATGACTCACATCAAAATCAGCCAATAACAAATGCTCGAGGGGCTGTGGAGAAAAAGGAACACTTCACTGTTAGTGGGGGTGCAGGCTGGTACAACGACTACGGAGATGATTCCTTAAAAACCTGAGATTGGAGATCACAATCAAGTCAGATATTCCCCTCCTGGATATTTTTCCAGAACTGAAAACCTCACACCACAGTGGTCAACGTGTACCCATGTTCGTTGCAGCACAATTTGTCATAGCTAAATATTGGAAACAGCCCAGATGCCTATCATCTGAAGAATGGGCAAATGATATGAATAGCTCATGAGATAGCTCAGTGGAATAATGTGCAGGCTTGTAGGAGTCACTTCCAGGTCCTCATCCCTTTCCAAGAAGTCAATATTTGTAATCCCAAAGTTGCATTATTGGAATCCCATCAAGCTAATTCTAATCTACCACCTTCAATGGAGAAAATAAAGACACTAAGTTATATTTTCAATCATTGCAGAGTCGAGGGGCTCTAAGTCCAGCCACGAAGATGGCTTTTCAGAACCAAGAAAGTGACCCAGAGCCTCACCCTGTTTTTATTTAGGAGGGGAGTGGCTTGAGGAGGAGTGGCTTGAGGTGAATGACCAAGAATTGTGGAAAGGAGATGACTAAGCTGAGCTAGGTGGGTGGTCTACGTTTACCTCTGCCAAATACAGAGAGAATATGCAGAGTAATCAGCTTTATAGTATTATGCCATTGAGATAGCATTTAATGTTTTGGATGATTTAGTGCTTCAGCTTTGATATAGTCCTTCAAGCCCCAGGAAGTCACACCCTCTATCTCAAGGTTCGATTCCAGCTGGCAGCGCAGAGCCTTAGCTCTTCCCATTCTGTCTCAACCTGGCTCACATTAAAGAGCAGCAGGTATAGGTTACCAGGGAAACATGCACGCCACCTTCAAAGACTATCATCAGCACCTCAGCTGGACCAGTGTACTTTGTTTAAGGCCAATTGAAGGACAAACAGAAGTCCTAGCCAGCTCTGTACAGTCGCTCTTCTTTCAAGGAGAGCTGCTCAGGTGGTCCTCCACACGTGCTCAGGCAAGATAAGGCAAGAACAGGGACAGTAGGTTGATACCACACACCACATGCCACACCAACCAGAGTGGGCTGAGCTGGCCAGGGTCTGGGTATAGTGATTCAAATCTGTAATACCAGTGCTGAGGAAGTGGAAAGGAGGAAGATCACGAGTCTGAGCTGCACAGTGATACTGAGTAACAATCAAATATACTTTTTTAAAAAGATGTGGTATTTTTACACAAGGTAATATTATTAACCTATAAAATAGGATAAATTTGAGTCTTTAGTAAGTAAATGGATGCAAGTAGAGAACATACACTTAAGTGAAATAAATCAGATCCACATGTGCAAACATCTTTAGTGTGAGAACCTGAAAAGGAAAAATAGAATCTGAGGGGTACAATAGATATTGGGAAAAGAAAAAGAATTTATTTAAAAGGAAACAGTTACTGAGTTGAGGAGGACAGCAGAGCTAATTGGGGAAACAGATTAATCTTCATATATAAGGAGGATGGTTTGGACAACTGTACTGTGCATTTCTGCTGGTCCAGTGGAAAAAGCAGTTAAAGCTTTACACTTTTTATATCTTTTTCAACTGTTTGTACTGTTTCTCTTCTTAATTTCTTATACATTTCTTCTTTCTTTTTTTCTTTCTTTCAATTGTACATGCATCTATCTGGTAATATGAATAACTGGTTGGAAGATAAAACTATTTATTACATTCAATACTATAAAATACATATTACTTTCTTAAGTGAAATTCTGCATCACTAGTAATTTTTCCTGTTTTCATTATGACTTGTACTCTATATAAAATAAAAAATAAAAATATAAAGAAATAAATCAAATAAAAAACCTTATATTAAAAAATATAAAATTAGGGGCTGGGAAGATAGCTCAATGGAATAAGATCTTCCCTGGCAAGCACAAGGGCCTGAGTTCAATCCCCAATTCCACCAAAACAATAAATAAATTAAAATTAAAATTAAATTAATGTTAGAATTTTCATTTATGTTTTGATCATTATTAAATGATCAACCTGCCTATGCACATCTCTCTTCCCAATAAGACAGGCTCATAAAAATGTTTTAGGTTTGTTTAGCACATGTGTACCTGTAGATAAATGCATAGAATCCATGACAAGGTAAAAAATCTGTTCACTTCTTCCTGGTGAGCTAGCATAGAAACCATTCGTGTCTCATAAGAATAAAAGGGCTCACAGTAGGGAAACAAGCACTGATTAGTGTAGTGGTGTCCACTAGCCACAGAGAAGTTTTATCAGTAAGAATGAAGCAAGCATTAAGTGTGGAAGACAGGGTATAGAAGAACACAAAGGTACTCACGAGAGCGAGGATGCGTTGAGAAGCTCTGGTCTCAGCAGAAACCCTGGACGAGTTTTGTCTTTGGATATGGTGGACCTGCTTCTTGTGCTGGTACAGAGCGAGAACCATGGAGGCACTGGCCCAGATCATGAGCTTTAGACACAAAATATCATGGGATAATGTAAGTGCTGCAAAAAATGTGCCTGTGGTGTTTTCATGAAGCATCACTGAACAATACTGAAAATCTATAGTTTTTGAGAAGTTTTTTCTGTTCCTTTTATCACTTATAAGTACAGGAATTCTAACAGTTAACAGCAGGTGCAGAACCCAGCAGAGGATGTTAGGGCTTTCATTTTCATTTTCAGCTGGCCCCAGGTAGAGTTCCTCGGGCTGATGGTGATGGCCTGAAAGATACTCAGGAGACAGGTGGAGTCCATGGAAACACCCCTCCCCGCCCATTGAACATAGAAAACAAATTTGCATCCAAGATCATCAAGAAAGTGTTCCTTCCCAAAAGCTGCCATGGTCTCTGGGATCCCTGTGGAGAGAATAACTAAGGAGTTGGCCACAACTAGGTGTCTGAGAAACAAGTCTGTTGACTTTGACCTGTACCCACTGAAGTGGAGGTACATGTAGTTACATGAGAGTAAGAAATTCCCCATGGTTCCCATGACAATCTGGAAAGGAAATATTATCCCAAATTTCAAATCCATAGCAGTCAGTCACTTATTGACCACAATTTAGCACAAATGTGAAAAATACAGGAGTCTGTAAGGAAAGAGAAAGTTTGAGTTCAGAAATTTTCAGAAAATCAAATTTAGGACATTTTCTTATCGACAGCATTCTTTATGAACTTATTTCTAATGTTTATTTTATTTAATTAAGGGTTTCATTTACAGCATTTGGTCCCTGCAAATAATCATTTACCTCTTCTAACTTACTTAGTACCACCCAGTTATTTAGGACATTTCCTTTACCCAGATATCTTAGCACAAACAGACATTGTGTCAGTCATGTTATTCATAATGTATATACTAAGTACCTTGTATTATTCATAATATTTGTAGCAAGCATCACAGACACAGCATTCTCTCCATCAGAATCTTTTTTTTTTTTTTTTTTTTTTTTTTT
>PVKA01030358.1:0-27389 GCA_004027165.1 Ctenomys sociabilis
CGGCCGCGCTGTCTCTGGCCGGTCTCAGGAGCTGGGCGGGGGCGGGCGGGCCCTTTATGGCATATTAATATGGCTTTACTTTTTATACCTCGTTTTTATCCTTTTCACCTGGATGGTTAAGACCAAGATAAAGCAAGAGCTATATAACAAGAAATGTAACTTTTGTATCTGCTAAGGTCAGTCAAATCCCCTTAGGATTTATCCTGAAACCCTGTACTTCAGTTTGTAGATCCTTTGTCAGTGTCAGCCATATGGATGAATCACGGCCATTGCTTGACCAATATGCTCTCTGTGAGAGCCTGAGAGAATGTTTTCTCTCCATGTGACTCTCCTTAAGCACATTCTACATCATCAATCACTTTCCTCCATAATCTCCTTGATCAGAAAATTTGGGACACAACTGAGTTATAGGATGTTGCAGTACAAGTTCTCCTAAGTCCTGAGTCCTCACTGACCTTGACGAGCTAGGGCCAAAATGTTGGCTGTCTTTGCAGCCCTTCTTTTTCTCCAAGTTTTGATCTGCGAATTTAGGTTGTTAACCCTTCAGAAGAGAAGCTTAATGATATTATTACCCTATAATGTAGGTAGTAGATTGATTAAAAATTTGAAACTCTAAATATTCACTGAATCAAAGTGGATGCTATGCTGTAATAAAGCACCTAGAGGATGTTTTGCTAAAAAATTTAAGCTAGTGTAATTACTTGAACAATAGTTAAATATATAATTGTATCACTGATATCAGAAAAACTATTTCTTATTAAAAAATGAGACCTTCTCATAGATAGGGAAAGTGTCTTGTAAATCTTTCTTAATCATGACATGTTTTAGAGTTGTGCACTGAATAGACTATGGATAACCCCCTACTATTATAGCTTACTGGACTATATTGGATTATTTTGCTGTACTCTCACTCCTACAATATGTAAATGGCAATGGAATACTCATATCTGATAAAACTAAGAGAAAAAAGGGGATATAAATGAAGGATCATTTTGTATCTGAATATACAAAACAGTTAGGATAGATATACAGCTACTTTCTTAATTCAATGAGAAGAAAAATTTGTACTAATAGTGTTTGGACAGGATATCACATCTGCATCTTGTACTATGTATAACCACTATGGAGAAAACTATATGCAATGTATTAATTATTGAAACTGTCCTACTTATCGGTTTTGAAACTGTCTCATTGCTATTTGTTTCTCAATAAAATTAATAAAAAATGTGCAAACAGTTGAAAGAGTCACTAATTGTCAGCTGAATAACCTTGCATATGTTATTCTCAAATTTTAACTTCTTTATTATAAATAGGATGATAATGTCTTCTCATGCAGTTGATGTGAAAATATATGTCAACTGCAGACCATGGTGCCTGTAGTAAGTCTATATCCAATAAATCAAGGCCAGAACTATTATGCTTGCACTTTAAAAGTTCTGAAGTCTAATCCTCCTTTGAGGGCTTAATGTTTCCTTATTGTACATTCTTATCAGGATGTTTTATTGTATTATTTTCACCAAAGACAGAGGTCTGTGCATAACTGAAATGTTGGATTTATGTCAAGCATCAGGTAATCCTCATTCATACTATCTGCAGACCTAAGCTGCTTTCCTTCTGGTAATGACTGTGTATGCCTTTCATACCTTTTGTATAAGCTCCAAGAATAAATGGAGTCTTTGTCTCTTTTCTGTTGTTATAACACACCACCTGAGATTGACCAATTTATAAGGTAAGGTGGTTCATTATGGCTCATGATTCTGGAGGATGGGAAATTCAAAAACTGGCACCGATGAGTCTTTGTTTTTTTCATTCATGTTGAGAAGTGTGAAGAGAAGCAGGTGCATGAAAAGACACCGGTTGAGTGAGCCGTCTTTGTAAACTCACTTTGCAATAACTAATCTAGTCTCTGTGCAGACCCATCTCCCTGAACTTCTGAGAAAAATTTTCCAGCCTTCAAACGGAACTGTGTATCCACAGACAGTCCCAGGAATTAGCTTTTAGTGAGTATAAAATGGTGTTCAAATAACGGGCAGGTGAAGAGAAAGCAACAGAGCATCTAAACAAATATAGTGAGCTAAAGGCCAGGGGCTGGGACCAGAGAGGCGTCTCTACAAATGACAGGGTCCCTGCAGAGAGCTGTGAGGGGAAATGTGCCAAAATATAAGAAGGCCAAGAAAGACAAAGGATAGGTCACTATTTCCAAGTTGCATTATTTTTTTCCATGCATAACCCAGTGCTCCCACTTCTGCCAACAAGAACACCAAGATGGAAATCTACACTGTCGATTTGGTGGCCTTTGGTGGGTGAGTGGAAGTGAAGCACACAACAGAGGGAAGTTCTTTGAAAAAAGTAGTTGGGGAAGACATTCACCTCTACAGGGGTGGAGTGTGGATAAACCATGTAAAGGCATCGGTTATAATTTGGGGTTTACAACTGCTGCATCGTGAGGTGTCCTTGGAATGGTCTCTTTACCATAACAACCAGCAACCCCTAGAAGTGCTAGCACGATATTTCACCACACTACAGTGTCTACATATATCAAAACACAATATTGTGCCCTACAAGTATTTGTGACTTTATTTACAAATGAATTGTGAGTGAGATGTACAATGAAGTTAAGTTCAAGGGCAGAGAAAAACTCAACTAATCCATGATGTTTCATTCAAAGGCTGCCAGAACATTGACTCCTAACCCTCAACCTTTTTGACTATTGAGGCTTTCAAAGAACTGAATGAGGCTCACACATGTTAGGGAGGGAAATCTCTTGTCACTGGATTTACTTAAATACTAATGTCTGGAACATATGAGGCAAACAAAACTGCCAAAAACTCATCACCATGTAATTCTTTGCGTCCCATGTTCTCTAGTGAATTTCTGCCTTTTCTCTATTTTAGAAAGATGTTTTCCTGTGTTTGTTTTGTCCAGTTTCCAAAGTATTAGTGGACAGTCAGGGGAAAGTAGGTCTATTCTGTTTACTCAGAAATATTACTTGTGTTCTGACAATGCTAATTTCATCTGAGTCAGTAAGGGAAAACACTATAGTCACTAGATCGGCAGAGAGCAACTTCACCTCAGGAAAGACACAACACAACTCTAAAGTTTTCTCTATTAATATCACTGCAAAAATTCTTAATCTGAAGCACCCAAAGGAGTTTTAGCCTACTTTTCTTATTTTCAAATCTGAGTCATACTTTCCAGAAATGTCACATTGTTTCTCTAGACTGAAAACTTCTATAATCCAATCACTAGTTTTCAATTTCTATGGTTATTCCAAACTTCCTCAAAACCCTCTCCTTCCACAATTACTGAATAAGATCTTAAACTAATATACCAAGTAATGCATACTGGTTCAACCATTATGGGAATGAGTATGGAGAATCCTCAGAAAACTAGAATTACAGGTCCCATTCAACCCAGATATTAACCTCCTGAAAATTTTCCCAGAAGAACTGAAATCATCATACCACAGTGATATATGCACCCATCTTTGTAGCAGTGCAATTTCTCATAGCTAAATCTTGGAAACAACCCGAATGCCCATCAGTTGAGGAATGGATAAAAAAGATACAATGTTTTTACACAATGGGGTATTACTCAGCTTTAAAAAAGATAAATTCTAGGCTTTTGTAGATAAATGGTTTCAACTAGAGACTGTTCTGACAACTGAAACAAATCAGACTCTCATGTGTAAACATCATGTTGTTTTTCTGGTGTGAGTACTAAAAAAGAGTGAATAAAATACACAAGGTAAATAGGTTCTGTGAAAGAGAAAGAATTTCTTCAATGGGCAGGAAAAACTGGGATGAAGAAAAATACAAATGAAAGAAGGGAAAAGGATATATTTATGTATATATGCAGGATAATTTGGATAATCATGCTGCTGATTTCTGCTGGTGCTTTGAATGGAACAGTTAATTTTTTTCTGTTTATTATTTGTTTCTTTTACAGCTTTTTTGTTTTGTTTTTTAAAACCAATTTTGCACATTTATATCTGGTAACTTAAACAACCAATTTGAACATAATATCATGCAATACAGCAAGTATTGTTGAATTCCTGTTATTTTGTTTTGTGAAATTTTATATTGTTTCTAATTTTGTTTTTCGTTACTAGTTTGCATTCTTTTTTAAAAAGGTAAGAATTTATTAATGGTACTAATGTGGTTGAAATTAAATACCATGTACTCAGTGAGATGACTTACACATAGTGTGTCTAATTTTCACAAAATCTTTTAGGCTAAATAGCCTAAAAGATAGCCTTTTAAGAATATAAATAGATACAGAATTTAAAATTTAGAGATATTTACCGATTTATCTAAGTAAATTTAGCATTCATGTGACAGGACCATCTGTTGATTCTAGACTGCAACCCTGATGATTTTTTGTCTTTGAACTCTAAAACCTAAACTCTAGATTAAAAAAAAGTGACTGGGCACAAGGAAAACTGAGGAAGAATGGACAGGTTCTGTTTACTGCTTAGATTTGGGGTATAATGAAAGAAGAGGCATGGAACCCGAAATTGGGGCAAGAGTTCCACTTAGTAAATGCCTGCTTTTCTTGGTTAAGAAGAAGTACAAGATTTAATAGTGGAAACTAATGCTTAGAAAATTGTGTGTGAGCCAAAGGAGCTGGTCTGCAAAACAACTCTCAGATCCCAGATCTAGTTTTCTTAGGGACTCAGTGTGACTACAAAGGCACCACTGGGATTATTGGGCTCAAAGACACCACACCAGATGTAAGTCACTGCCAGTGCTACTGGATGCAAGAATATGGAGCCTGTTTGCCACAAAATGGACATAAAAATTCTTGCAAAAACCACATGTTCCCCTCCCTTTACTTAAAAAATAAAACAACCAAAAGCTTAGCCTTCTCAGAGGGGCAAAGTCCCTCCTTTTGGCAGAATTTAATAGGTATTCTGAGCTGTAGTTGCAAGGAAATCCTAGAGGAGCAGTTTAAGTTTTCCAATTTTTGCAATTAAGTCTTTCAAAGTATTTTAGAAGGAGAGCTGAAGGAGGAAAAATGTGAAACTATAATATCCTATAAAGATCTCTAACCTACAGGTCTGGATGAAGGGTGAAGGTACCCTTTACTGGATTCAGAAACAAAGTATTCTGAAAAGAAAATAAACTCAGACAGTGAATTTTCAGTGTGGCATATCAAGAGGATGTCAATAAAGGATTAAGGTTTGAAGGATACGGATGTCTAAAGCCATACCTGTGTCTGAAATTGATTGGATTTAGAACACAATCTAGGGGGAAAAAAACAGCAGTTTTAAGTGTTCAGTATTTATATGAAAAGTGAGTTCCTGGGAAGGCATTGGATGACTGGTTATTTTTTTGCCCAGAAGACAGAGAGAATTCATTAAAAGGTAAAATAAATTTTCTGAGAAAATTGGTGAAACATAAGGCACACTGATGGTGGCAAAATAGGTTTCAGAGTGAAATTTTATGACTATAGGATGTTTTGATATAATTTCATTGAAAATAAAAATAGTGTCACAACTATTGATTTTGGCCAAGTTTAAAAATTTTTTAATTAATTTTATTGGTAAATTTTAGTATAGATAATATCATTAATATACAATTTATCACTGTACATGATATATCTTTTTATTTTAAGAATCTAGAAAGTTACACATTTTCGTATCAAGGAGATTATAGGGCCACAGTGGAAAGTTATTGATGGTGTAGAGTGTGCTTAAGGAGAGTCACCAGGAAAGAAAACATTCTCTCAGGCTTTCACAGAAAGCAAATTGGTCAAGCAATGGCTATAACTCATCCACATGGCTGACACTGACAAAGGATTTACAAAGTGCAGTACAGGGTTTCAAGGTAAATCCTGAGGGTATTTGACTGACTTGGCAGATACAAAAGTTACATGACTTGTCATATAGGTCTTGCTTTATCTTGGTCTTAACCATCCAACAGAAAAGTATAAAAACAAGGTATAAAAAGTAAAGCCATATTAATATGCTGAGCTGTAAAAGGCTCAAGTCAACAACAACTGACATTGCCAGTCCTACAGATAACCTACTATTATGGACTACTTGATTATATTGGAATATTTTACTGAATTCACACACCTATAATATTTAAACAGCAATGGAATACCCATCTCTGACAAAACTAAACAGAAAAAGGAGACACAAATGAAAGGCCATTTTGTATCAGTATATACAAAATAAATAGGATAGATATACAGTTAATTTCTCTTAATTCAATGAGAAGAAAGATTTGTACTAATAGTGTTTGGACAAGATATCATGTCTGCATCTTGTACTATGAATAACCACTAAGAAGACAACAACATGCAGTGTATTTATTATTGAAACTGTCCTACGAACCTGTCTTGAAACTGTCTCTACTGTTTTTCAATAAAATAAATAAGAGAATCTAGAAGTTTAAGCCTTCATACACATGTCTCAGATTTTTATTTTTTATTTATGATATATTTTGATTCTTTTTCTCTAATATTCTCCTATTCTTTCAATCCTTCTTCCCTCCTTATTTACAAAAGCTTTCCCCTTCTATTCTTTTATTTCCTTTAATTCCTTACCCCATCTCTTCCTTTATACCCCCTTTCATTTAAGCATTTTCTTCCTATTTCACAGTATCCATTATATATTTTGTTTTTTATTTATACTTTTGATTTCTCACACCAAAGAAGCAAAGTAATATTTAAACATGTGTGTCTAATTTATTTTACTAAAGAGTGTGTTCTCATGGTGCATCCATTTATCCATAAATATCACAAGTTTATCTTCCTTTATGGCAGAGTAGTGCTCCATTGTATCTTTAGCCATTCATCCATTGATGGCCATTTGGGCTGCTTCCAAGATTTAGCTAATATGCTGTACTGCTATAAAATGAAGTGAGCATAAATTACTGTGGCATAATGCTTCTAATTCTTCCAGGAAGATACCAAGAAGGACAAAAGCTAATTCAAATGAAACCTCTCATCCTAGCTTTTTGAAGAATCTCCACACTGATATTCACAGTGGTTGTACCAGTCTACTCTTACACAAACAGTGCAGAAATGTTTGTTTTTCCACACAGCCCCACCAGCATTTGTTATTGGTTGACTTGTTGGAAATAGTTAAACTTTATGGAATGGGATAAAGTCTCACAATTATCTTAATTTGCATTTCTCAAATGATCAGTGATGTTTAGATTTATTCATATACCTATTTGCTATTTCTGCCTCTTCATCTAAGAAGTACCTACTCATTTCAGATGCTTATTTCTTGATCGATTATTTAAATTTGGTGGGTCTGATGTTTAAAGATCTTTATATATTTTACATATTAGTTCTTTGTCTGAGAAAAAGCTGGAAAATTTTTTCCAAACTATGGTTTGTCTTTTTACTCTGTTGGTGATTTTATTGTGCAGAAGCTTTTTAATAAGATCCCAGTTGATTCTTTGTGATATTTCCTTTGCAATTGGAGTGTTCTTCATAAAGTCTTCACATACACCTATAAGAATTGTACTTATTCTATTTTCCAAGACTTAATATTTTTGCTTTATTATTTTGCTAATTAATTAATTAATGTGGTACTGGAGATCAAACTCTGGTCTTTGTGTTTGCCACACTGGTGCTTAGACCACTGAACTATCTTCCCAGCCTAACTATGCTTTAATATGTAGAACTTTGATCAATTTTGATTTTAATTTAGTGCATGGTAAGAGATGTGGGTCTAGTTTTAATCTAGAAAAAGAGAATTGGTGGTTTTTCAGCACAACTTAATCAAGAGACTATTGTTTTTCCAGTAAATGTGTGTCTCAGTTCCTTTTCCCTTGTTGCTGGAACAAAATACAACATCTACAACTAAGGAAGGAAAGGTTTATTTAACACACAGTTAGTGGAAGTTTCAGTCCATACTTGGCCGGCTCCAAGACAGAGCAGCACAGGACCCAGGGCAGTGTTCATGGTGGTGGAAAACAGCAAAGACCGAAGAGAGTAGCTACAGCTGGGGCTGCTAGCTAACCTCTCTCTGCACCTTACATTGTAATGCAGATTATCCGGCCCAGGGTGAGAATAGCAGTCACACCCCTAATTCCATCCTTGGGTCATGAATTAATCACAAACTCTAGAAGCCACCACATGCCAGCGTGAGGTTTTGGGGAGACAGCTTGACACAAACTATAACACTAAGTTTGGTCCATTTGTGAAAGATAATGTGGCTAGATATGTTTGGAGTTGTTTCAAACATCTTCTAATCTGTCTCATTAATTCTTAAGTTTCTCTCTCTCTCTCTCTCTCTGTTCATCTGTCTCTCTGTTTCTTTTGCTCTTTCTTTCTTTTCCAGTACCATGCTGTTTTTTTCCTTACAGTAGCTTTGTAATTTCAGGGATTGTGATGCCCCATGTGTTTTCTTGATTGCTTAGAATTTTCTTCGCTGTTCAAGGTTATGTCTGGTTTCAAATGAGTTTTCACTCTGTGAGATATGCTATCGGAATTTTGATTGCCACTACATTAAATCTCTTTGGTAATTTTGAAAATTTGGCTATTTTTACTATATTATCAGTTCCTATCCATGAGGAAGGGATAGCTTCCCGTTTTCTGACAACCTCTTTAATCTTATTTTTGTTTTTTAGATTACACTTGCTTTTTTTAAATTTTATTTTATTTTATTTTATTGAACTACAAAAGTCAATCAGACAGTTTCAAGACACCTTAACAATACAGATTCGATAAATTAATACATTGCAAACTGTTTTCATAATGTTAGCCTCTGTCTCAGGCCATCTCTGGCTGGGCGGGCGCGGGTGGGATCGAGGAGGATGGCGGAGTTGGCCGCGCTATCTCTGGCTGGTCTCTCTACAGTTGCTTTTAATGTAGAGATATTTTATTTCCTTCATTAGATTGATTTTTAGGTATTTCATAGTTTTGGATGCTTTTTTGAAAGTTGTTGTTTCCCTAATTTCAATGAGTTTATTACTCATGTACAGGAAGGCAATTTATTTAATGTTTTAAATAATGTTAAATAATAATAGACAAAAGCATTAGAAATGATATAAAATTTCACTAGACAAAGTAATAGGTTTTTTTTTTTTTTTTTTTTTTTTTTTTTTTTTTTTTTTTTTTTTTTTTTTTTTTTTTTTTTTTTTTTTTTTTTTTTTAGTAATAGGTATTCTACAACAGTTTCGGTATTATATGATGTTATCTTCAAAGTAGTTGTTTAGGTTACCAGATATAAACAAGATAGGTTTAAAAACAAAACAAAACAATGACAAAAATGTCATAAGAGATTCAAAAGAATAAAAAGAAAAAAATTTGAGCATTAACTAATCCTTTCAAATGACCAGGAGAAATTCATTTTTTGGGTGTTGAGTTTGTATCCAGCTGAGCTGCTGAATTTGTGCATTAAATTGAGAGTCCTTTAGTGGAGTTTTGGGGATTCTCTATGCAGAATGCCATCATGTGAAAATAATGATAACTGGACTCTTCTTATCATTATTCTCTTTATTTATTTCTCTTGTGCAATTGCTCAAACTAAAGTTTGCAGAACAATACTATGTAAGACTGGTGACAGTGTACATCCTTTTCTTGTTCCTGATTTTATATAAAATTTCTTAATATGACTTAATGTAGTTTTTAGAGACATGCTTGTAGTTAGATTATTTAGTTAAAGTATTTTGGTGTCAACCTTGAGCTTTGAGAACTTCATAATATTTGACTTTTGTGTAGAAATGAATGCAAAAGAATTGTACATTTTTAGTTCAGCAGACCAAATGTCTGCTTAGCCAAGCACAGAGACCAGGGTTCAATCCCTGGCACCACAGGTCACATCAGCCTTACCCTCATGCATGCTGAGCTGGCCATTGATAATCCCAGCACTGGGGAGGCTGCAAACAGGAGGATCACTATGAGTCCAAACTGCATAGTGAGACACTATAACAAATAAAAAAAAAAAAAAAGAATTATGTATTTGGAAATTTTGTATTAATGAAAATCTGAATAGATATGATATATTACGTTTTCACAATTCTGCTACTGGAGACTATGGTTTAAGCAATGCTTATCAAAGTGACCAGGGATAGACTGTGGTAGATTAACTAATGGACTGCTTGTAACTCCCAGCTGAACTGCATCAGTGTGGTTCAGGGTGTGAAAAGCCCACCTAAAGATTGTTGCTTTGCTGGAGGGAAGATGTTATGCTGTTGATTCTCTTGGCAAAACCTATCACACTGGTTTTCCTGATGTGAACTTGGCTGTTCTCATCCTTGCAAGAGCTCATGTCCTTACCCTTACTTAGGATCACTGAAGTTCATTTTAAGGGAGCTCTCTTTCTGGCTCCAGCACAGGTCCCTCAGCCTTCTATTATAAATCCTTCATCCCACTGGCACACATATTATAGTTTTCACCACTGACCTTTGCGTGTTTTCAGTGCAGATCCTTGATACAGATTTTAACGAGACATTGTTATGGGCTCTAGGCCTGCAGTTGAACTCAGGGAAGACACTAGCGTGAGATCTATGTCTTCAATTGGACTTACGCAGGACAGACCCATGGGATCTGGGCTCTCAGCATGAGTCTTTCAATCTCTAGTGCATGGACAAATCTCCTGAACTCTTCTGCATTTGATTCACTGGATAAATATTATACAGTAACTCTAGAAATTATGTGTCTTGTATTAAATGTACTCTATTGGAAACCTTGACTACAATAACTAACATATGTTTTTTGATTTATTGGAGATTGCCATTCTTTCTGGAGTAAGTGGAATTTTAGCACTGTTTTACGTTTCTTTAATATCCATAAATGTTGAATATTTTTCTTTTATTTGTCCTCCATTTGTATTTCTTTCTCTGTGAAGTGTCTGTTCATTTCACTTGCTTATTTCCTGAATGGGTCTTTAATTATAGGTGGTCATTTTTTGACTTCTTTATATATTTTGGTATTGGTCCACTGGCTGAGAAGTAGCTGGCAAATTTGTTTCCCATAAAGGTCGTCTCTTCACTCTGTTGACTGATTTCTTTTGCTGTACAGAAGATTTCAGGATAATACAGTAGCATTTGTACTTCTATTATTTCTATTGCAATTGAGGTTCTGTTTAAAAAAACATTTTTCTACACATATACCTTCAAATGCTTTACTTATTTTATCTTCCAGTAGATTTAAGATTTATTTATTTATTCACTTATTATTTTAGTATCAGGAATAAAACTCAGGACCTTGTGATGATATGAAAGGTGCTTTGCTCTTGAGCTATATCTGGCCTGTTTTTTATTTTTATTTTTTATTAATTTTATTGAGAAACAAGTAGCAATGAGACAGTTTCAAGACAGGTTAGTAGGACAGTTTCAATAATAAATACATTGCATATTGTTGTCTTCACAGTGGTTATTCATAGTACAAGATGCAGACATGATTTCTTGTCCAAACACTATTAGTACAAATCTTTCTTCTCATTGAATTAAGAGAAATAAGCTGTAAATCTATCCTAACTATGTTGTATATACAGATACAAAATGGTCATTTGTATCCCCTTTTTTTGTTTAGTTTTGTCAGAGATGGGTATTCCATTTTCATTTAAATATTGAGGTGCATCAGAATAATCCAATATAGTCCAGTAGTCCATAATAGTAGTGGTTTATCTGTAGGACTGGCAATGTCAGAAGTTGTTGACTTGAGCCTTTCACAGCTCAGCACATTAATATGGCTTTACTTTTTATACCTTGTTTTTATCCTCTGCTGGATGGTTAAGACCAAGATAAAGCAAGACCTATATGACAAGTCATGTAACTTTTGTATCTGCCAAGGTCAGTCAAATCCCCTAAGGATTTACCCTGAAACCCTAACAGTTTGTAGATCCTTTGTCAGGTTACCACATCTTTTTCATCCTGGCCTGTTTTAATGTTTAGAAAATTGTTTCATTTTAATTTTGATTTATTACACAGTGAGAGGCAAGGGTCCAGTTACAATTTTCTACAATGTTTCCTATCGCCATTTGTTGCTAGACCCTCTGACCTCTTCTGGATGATTCTAGCCCCTTTGTCAAAGATCAAATAGATGAATGCATCTGGAAACATTTTTGTATCATTTGCTCTGTCCTATTGTTCTGTGAATTTGATTTTTTTTACAAACTTGAAATATTTTAAAACCTCCAGATGTAGCATATAGGAAATAACAAAGAGCATAATTCAAAAGGCATGAGCAGCTGCAGTATGCTGCTGGATGAACAATAAAGAGCTCTCAAAGTGATATTTATGCAGGACTACATATTAGATGAACCCTTATTTAAAAGGTCATTGAAGATTTCCATGAAACAGTACCAATCTTATGTCGGGTTATACATGTATTTTTTTCCATACATATGTGTGTGTGTATGTGTATAAAGGAAAGGGAAGATGTAATATATGCTTTGTGAATTTCTTTCTTTCTTTCTTTTTTTTTCTCTGTGAATTTATTACTCTGCCATTACCGTGCTTATTTATTTATTTATTTATTTATTTTTATCAGCATTGCTTTGTAGTACAGCTTGAAGTAGACTTTTAAAGGTCTCCTGCTTTTCTCTGGTTGCCTAAAATTCCTTTTGGCATTAAGTCTCTTCTGGTTCCATAGGACTTTTAATATTGTTTTCTTTACATCTGTAAATTATGTTTTTGGTATTCTGTTTGATGCTTAATTCAATCTTTATAACAGGTCTGGGAGAATGGCCATTTTGGCAATATTAGGTCTACCTGTGCAGGAGGAGTGTGAAACTTTCAGTTTTCCAATGTCCTCTTCACATTCCTCTTCACATTACCATGCTTTCCTTTCTAGATGTCCTTCACTACCTTGGTGAAGTTAGTTCCTAGAACAGACTAGAAGATGCAGACACAACTACAAACACAATCAGCCACCTTGTCTTTCACAAAGAGCCTAAACATGTTCCCCGGGAGAAGCTGACTCTTTATTTTATTTTTTAATTCTAAAGAGCTTTAATATATAAAAAGCTCCATTTCCAAATGTCCATTAAGAAGAAAATGAATAATCAGCTCCAGCAGTATTCATCATAAAGCTAAACAAAAAAGGGAGGAAAGATGAAGACTGACATACTCATACATACTGCTTCCTCAAGTAAAAGCTCAACATCACTTAGTAATCTGAGCTGGAGGGAAGAATAACTGGTCCACAGGGTTTCCTTTACTTGGATCTGTACAATAAAATGCCAACTGCACTACTTAGGAATGGCTTGCTAAGACGTTGAAAAAGTGAAAGACTTCATCCTTGTCATAGACAGCCACTTCAGTGGAACACTCTGTGCACATGACGGGGTTGTAGATTTCTTCAGCTTCTGCCTACTCTGCCAGATCTTCCTGGTTAGAGCGAAGCTTCTTGTGGCTCCGTCTTTTCTTCCTGTTGTCTGGGTTTTTGTATCTAAGAACCTCCTCTTTGTTGACAGAACAGTTCATCACAAACATTGCTCTATACTGAGTTTGGTAGGATTTGTGCTTTTGGCAATCGAGGCATACAGTGGTCATACAAGCAGGGCAATTCAAGAGAGCATCACTATTGGGAACTGGCTGCTGCTGACACGGCCTCTGTTGTTCAAAACCATGATAATGTCTTCTCTGTGCATCAACCCAGGCCTGGTCTCTATTATTTTTTTTCAGGATCATGCAGAAATTCATCATTTGTTGGAATCCTGTGCTGTGTCTTCTTTTCTTCTTGTTTACCTGTTCTCCTTCATCCTCATCCTCAGAAACAGAATCAAAATATATAGCATCATAGTACTTTGCTGGAGCTATTACAACTTTTTCATTTCCTGAGGAAGATCCTGTTCCAAGAAAAGACAGCTTCTCCTCCATTGTTTTTATGGTGGAATTTAACTCAGCTTCCATTTCTTTTTCAAATTAATCTTCGCTAGAGGACTCACTTTTTCCTATAAGACCCTCTGATGAGTTTTCATTTTTGGTCAGGGGTTTCATGCAGAAGCACATACACTTCATCTTCAGAGCTGCTCAAAGCTGGCTCCTTGTCGCTAGGCTCTCCAACTGCATAGGGGTCATAGTCATCCTGGAGCTGGCTCATGGCATCCGGCAAGCTGACTTTTTAATAAATGGTGCTAAGATGCTGACTTCTGCCATGCCAGAATACTACACCCATGTCTATCACTGTGCACTAAATTGAAACAAAAATGGATCACAGATCTAAATATTCAAACAGAAACACTAAATCTGAAGAGGAAGTTGGTAGAAATCTTGAAGATATAGGTAGAGAGTTCACAAACAAATCCCAAACTACATAGGAAATACTTAACAGAAACAACAACTGGGATGTCTTTAAAAAGTTTTGCATATCAAAAGAAATCACCAGCAAAGTGAAAAGAAAACCCAGAGTGGGAAAATTTTATTCAATTGTCCGTTAGACAAGAGTCTTCTATCTGGAACATATAAAGAACTGAAAAATCTCAGACCGACACCCAAACTCAAATATCTAATCCAACAATGGGTTTCTAAGATGAATGCACCCTTCTCAGATGAAGAAATACAAATAGGAAAAACATGAAAAAATGTTTAGTATCACTTGTCATTCAAGCGAATTAAAAGAACACTGAGATTCCTTTTCATCCCAGAAAGATGTCTGTTATCAAGAAATCATCAAATTACAAAAGCTTGTGGGGCTGTGGGGAAAAACAAAGCTCCTTTACTGTTGTAAGAATTGTGTACTGCTTCAACCACTGGAAATCAGTATGAATATTTCTCAAAAACTAAGATTACAGGTCTCACTCAACCCAGCTATTTCTTTTCTGGATATTGCCCCATAAGATCTACAAACCTCATGACACAATGATATACATGCACTCATGTAATAGCAGCTCAATTTGTAATAGCGAAATGTTGGAAATAATCCAAATGCCAATTAACCAAAGAATGGATAAAATAGGTTGTGACATTTTTATACAATGGAGTACTTAGTTATAAAGAAGGATGAACTTGAGTCTTTCATAGGTATATGGATGCAACTAGAAACTACACTAATAAGTGAAATAAATCAGAATTGCATGTGTCAGTATCATATTGTGTCCCTATGTTAGAAAACCGAAATAGAGAATAAGATCCAAAATGTATAATAGCTACTGTGAGATGTGAAAAAGCTATTCAAAAGGAAAGAGAAACTGGAATATGATAAAGGAGAAAAGAATGAAGAGAGAGGAAAAAAAGATATATATCTCATATATACAGCTTACACATAAATGTATACAGTAGTAGAGTAGTGTTATGGTTTGTGTCTAGTTGTCTCCCCAAAGCCTCATCTAATCATGGGGTGGGGACTTTTAGAGTTTGTGATTACCTCATGATCCACAGGGATTATGTGTAATCCAAGGCTGCGATTATGGGTGTGAGTACTTCCTCCAGCCTGAGGCAAAGAGCTGAATGTAATAAAACAGACAGAGACAGACTTTTTGTAGTGATTGCTCTTTGTTGTTGCTGTTTGGCCACCAGGAACTGCTGCTCTCTGCCATGTGCCCCTCTGCCTTGGAGCCAGCTGAGTATGGACAGAAACCTCCAGTAACTGTGAGCTAAATAAACTTTTCCTTCCTTCATTTTGGGTGATGGGTATTTGTCCCAGCAATGAGAGAAGAGTAACTAAGACAAGTAGTATAGATATTATATATGATAGCCATGATAGTTATACCATAATTTCTGTTAGTTTATTAAAGAGAAAGTTTTGTACATATACTATTTGATCAATTTTTCATGTCTGTGTCTTGTAATCTGAGCACTTACTTTGAAGATAAAAATAGGCATGCATTAATCATTGCTATTTTCTTATTACCATTGTTTGAAATTTTGTGTTATTGTTTGCTCACAGTAAGTTAAAAAAGTATAAGGCAAAACAATATGGTAAAATTTTAATATAAGCCAGGAAGAGACGAGAGTTGAAGATATTTGCTAATAAAATTTTTGATTAAACAGTGTAGCTTATTTATTTTTTAATTTACTTTTTATTTTATTGAAGTACAAATATCAAACAGACAGTTTCAAGACACCTTAACAAGACAGATTCAATAAATTAATACATTGCAAACTGTTTTCATAATGTTTTGGTATCCTACAAGCTGCATGCATGATATTATATTTACAGATATTATGTTAGCAGATGTCTCATCAGTAAATTAAGAGTGTAGCTGCTTACTTATCTTATTTTTTATGTGTAGCTTATTTTAAAAGATATTTTAATATTCATGTTCATTTTTAAATAAATTATTTCTTTTAAATATTTTGTTTTATGCTTATATTTCATTCTCATTGCTTCAGTTTATTTTGCAAATTTAGGGGGCTATAACTGAAAAAAATGTATGTAAGATATTATGGTTTTTATCTACGTGTCCCCTGAAAACCTCATGCAGTCATGGGGTGGACTTCTAGAGTTGGTGACTAACTCATGATCCATTGGGATTATTGGTGTGAGTGATGCTGGGATTATGGGTGTGAGTGCCACACCCAGCCTGGGGTGTATAGCCTAAATGCAACATAAGGGAAACAGACTCTCTCTGTTGCCGTTGCTGCCACTGCTCCAGCCGTTTTGCTCTTGCTGTTTTGTTGTTTCCTGCCACCATGATGACACTCTGCCTTGGAGCCAGCTGAGTATGGACTCAAGCCTCCACTAACTGTGACCTAAATAAATCTTTCCTTCCTTCATTTTGGGTGTCGGGTATTTTGTTCCAGCAACAAGAAAAATGTAACTGAGACATAAGATATATTATGTGATATTTTGATGTGTATATGGAAATAATCATGATCAATGTAAGTTCGAGACCAGCTTGAGCTACAAAGTGAGCTTTAGGCCAGCCTGAACTGCACAGTGAGACCCTGTCTCAAAAAAACAAAACAAAACAAACAAAACAATCTAATTAACTTATTTATATTTATTTTCTTTCTGTATGAAGTTCAAATTATTTTGAATTTATTTTCCCTTTTTATATCTCTATTGGGGAACCCCAATCTGCTAGAAATGCCTAACTGGAAGGGGAAAATGGAGATTAAAGACAAGATACAGAGAAAATTTTGAAGGAGGAAATCCAGACATGGTGGTGTACATCTGTAATACCGTCACTCAAGGTGCTTACTGTGTGTTCAAAGCCAGGAGTGACCACAAAGTCAGTTCAAGGCTATCTTGAACTAGATAGTAACACCTTATTTCAAAACAACAACAAAAGTGGGAAGAGAAAGAAAGAAAGAAAGAAAGAAAGAAAGAAAGAAAGAAAGAAAGAAAGAAAGAAAGAAAGAAAGAAAGAAAGAAGAGGCCTGGTTGGCACTCCACACAAGCACATGTCAGAGGAGAGAGACCATTACTACTAATATATGTAATGTGGTTATGTATTTTAAACTGCCCAAATACTGATTTTTCCCCTTGCTTGTGTTGCTTTTTGTGTAAATGGAGAAATACTAAATTACTGTGGCTGGAAATGTGGCAGTGTCTGTTATATTTGCTTGGCATGCTTGAAATTATGAAAAATCCCAATTCTGGGAGAGAAATTTTCTTTCACTCAAAAATAGTACATAAAAGGCTGTTATAGTTTGTGTCTAGCCTCGTGTGTTCATAGGTGGGCTTTTCTTTACTTTTTTTTTTTTTTTTGTCTTTTTTTGAGACAGGGTCTCACTATGCAGTTCAGGCTGGCCTTAAGCTCACTTTGTAGCTCAGGATGGTCTTGAACTCACAACAATCCTCCTGCCTCAGCCTCCCGAGTGCTGGGATTACAGGCATGCACCACCATGCCCAGCTTAGGTGGCCTTTTCTGAGGTGGCTGGGACCTAGCCTGGGAGCTTTTCTGTCTGAGGCTGTGATTAGGGCTGTGATGATAGGATTGATTCATGGCACAATATCAGGATGGAGGCTGCTCCAGCCTAAATGTGGGTGCTATCTGCCCTAATGCTTGGTACATAGGACATTAGGGACACAGAGTCCTTGCTTGTCACATGCTCCTGTTTCCCTACTTAGCTGTTGTGTTCCCTTTGGCCCACCGTGACTTTCTGCTCTGCAAAGCCCCTCTTCCATGCTGCCATGCTTAAAGGCAGCTGGTTATGGACTGCAACCTCTATAAACTGTGAACTAAATAAATTTTAATAAGATACATTTTGTCTCAGAAACAAGAAAAGTAATGAAGACCAAAGCCTATCTATAAAATTAGAGCTATTAAAATTAAAGGCCTAAGATAGATTTATTGTTAGAGCTGTTCATATGATTAGTTTCTTAATCCAGAATTATTCAAACAATATTGTTAATTGTTAAGTGATCAATTGGATTTTATATTTTTAAGTCTTAACTCTGTAATACGGAATCATGTTATGAAAGACATATTGCTCAATACAGGTGTGATTTCCTATAACTGTCCTCCAAAACATTATTTCACAATTCTGATAAAAATTAAAATATAAATTTTTAATGGAACTTGAAAAAATAATCTGAAAATGTATGAGAAAAGTGCAATAGTCCAGATGAAATTTCAACATGGCTGAGTAGACAAGGTGTCAAATTGGGGGTCCTCATATAAAATCAACTGAAAGCACAGGTAGGAAGAAAGGTAGGGACATACATCTTGACGCCAAAATCAATATTAAGTAAGAGAACTGAATATCAAACAGAGGAATAAAACTTTATTAATATATAGGCCTGCCAGTGGGTCTCCTACCTGGAAAAAGGGTGGGCTCACCATTGGAAAAGCCTCTGAAAAGCTTATGAATTGAACTAGTGTGGCTTAGTCAGCCGCACAGGGAAGATTCAAAGCATAAGACCCCTTACATGTTTTGCCTTCCTCTACACAGAAGTCATTGCAGCCTGGAAGCAAGTTTCACTATCATGCATAGGGGTGAGTGGTCAGGATGTTGCTGTCTCCTAAATAGGCTGTCATTTTTTTTTTTTTTTTTTTAATGAACCATAGTAGCTAAGTGAAACCTCTAATGACAACATGATTAGGGGCTTCAGCAGTGACAGTGAGGATAGTGAGTAGGACAGCATGAACCTACCCACTCATGACTGACTGGTGAAAGAGATGGATACAGACATGGAATTTAAATAGCTTTAGACTGGGAAGCCAGCAGCCCTTTAACCCTGTCCTAAGAAGTGTAGACACCTGGGGGCAGAGAGACAAGGAGTGGAGGCTTAGCACTACACCCACCCTGAGACCAGTGAAGCAAAGAGCTTAGGATGCAGAGGGACAAAAATGAAGCCAGCATCTCAACCTGTACCTTGTGAGTGAGTGGAATCAGTGGTGTGAAACAGAAGAGGCTATGCACAGACGGGCCAACTGAACATGAGCCTAGAAAGAGACTTGGGCCATCTGCCTGAAGCTGCCAAGAAACTTGGAAAGCAATACTAAGATGATCAGTGCAAGGAGAGGTAGGAAAGCATCCAGAAATCTGCTAGATGAAGATTCTGGACCCAGATATCATATACAGAGGTCAAGATCAGCCCAGCCCCAAGTTCTAATATACTGCAGACTTGGTGGTGTTAAGCAATGCAGATGTGGACTTTGACATCTTGGACACTACCATTGAATTCCGGACAGAGAAAATGTTGTTTTCTTTTTTTTTTCTCTCTCTTTTTATTTATTAGTTTGTTCCATTTTCATTTTTTGGTTGTTTCTTTTGGGAGGGATGTTTAGGTTTTGACATTCATTATACGCTTTGTTCTATCAATCTCTCTTCAATCAACTCTTTTTAGGGTCTTGGATATTTACATGTGAATGAACATCTTCAGTCCTTCAGGTTTAATCCAAAATTCTTCTACTTTTTTCATTCATCCTTTCTTTCCTGCCCTGTTTTCCAGTTTCTGAAAGCTTAGTTGATCGTCGTTTGTTCTTTACCCTCATTTTTACTATATTATCACTCTATTTTGCCAAGTATCTCTCTTAAAGTCACTCCCAACAGGGTAAAAGTCACTTTACAAAGGGAAAAGCTAGTGTAAACAAGACCCTTATTTATGTTGGACGTTGTTATGTAGATTTTTATATTATAGTTAAAAGTATCAAATTAACATTTAACATAGTTTGCTACTTTGTAGGCTGTGCATGATGGTATTGTTATTGCTAATTGTACTACTGTAGCCAGGGTGCCATGCACTGATATACAGAGGACCCCGGAGTTTCAACCGGTCTCACATGAACAACTTTGCTTATGACCAAAATTTTAGTGTTAAATTATGATCAAAGTCTTGAATTATAGCACAGATACCAACTGTTTGTGCCTGAAGATGTTCTTAGATGAAGCTTTGCCCATTAACATCCTTTTGGGTGTGTATTTAATTTAGAAACACTGGGCCAATATCTCTCTAAGGACATTGAGATCTTCCTGTATTCAAAACAGAGATGCTGAAGGCTGTGTAGAAGAGCCTGAGCCTTCAATTGACAACCTGAGTTACAAGTCCCCAGGAATGAATTGAGTTTGAAGGGCAAGTGCCTACCCTATCCAGTTATTCACCTTCGTGTGACAACACTGTGATTGTCTGGGGTTATAAGAATTACTATAGCTCTCTGACAAAGGATTTGGTGCTGAACCAAACAGCAATTTCTCCTCTGTAGTAAATTTGGAAGGTAGGATCTTTGGAGAGGCACAAACCAAGAGGGAGCAACACTTAGGAAATATCTCTGAAAAATAAACATTTTCTCATTAAGTCTTGATGCTACTAACAAAACAACTAAAATAAGAGCCTTATAAGCATCAATATAGAAAACACTAAAATTTAAAATATAAAATGACAAGACAAGGAAGTAAAATGCAATCATAGACTTCCAGCTCACACCAGGCAAGTCCAGGGGACAATAAAATAGAGGAAATGAGAAGCCACTAACATAAATTTTCCAAAATGATAGAAGCAGCAGTAAAAATAAATAATAAACACAAAAAACCCCAGATGAGTAAAGTTACAGAGAAGATTAAAGCAGATAGAATCTTCAGGAAAAAGAATAGATGATGACTGTAATGAAGTGCTTCTTCAGCAAACATAGAGATCTTAAAAAATAGAAGAAATAATGGAAACCATAAATACTACAAATAGGAAAGTAATTTAATCCATAAATCAGATCCAGGGGCGGGGAAGATGGCTCGGGGGAATAAGCGCTTCCTCGGCAAGAGTGAGGGCATGAGTTTAATCCGTGGTTCTGCAAAAAAAAAAAAAAAAAAAAAAAAAAAAAAAAAAAAAAAAAAAAAAAAAAAAAAAAAAAAAAAAAAAAAAAAAAAAAAAATAGCTGTATCTTTGGGGCCGAGGAGATGTTCAGTGGAATAAGCACTTGCCTGGTAAGCCCAAGGGTCTGAGTTCAATACCTGGTCTTGCCAAACAAACAAACAAACAAACAAAAACAAAAAAACATAAATCAGATCCAAACAGATATGAAGGAAATTTACAATTCCATTGAAAATTAGCAAGTGAAGACAGAACATTTGATCTAAGAGGAAAGGTGTTCGATTAGCAATCATGAAAAAAAAAATATCTTTTAAAAATAGCAAGAAACCTGAAAAATAAATCTAGCATCTTTAAAATGAGGCAATGAACAACATAAGATTGAACAGATTAGATGAAAAAGGAAGAGTCATTGCAAATGACATAAAAAAACTGTTCATAGAAATAATGGCAAAAAATCTCAAATATGGAAGAATTCAGTATACAAATAAGTGAGGCATATAAAAAGATTCTAGAAGTTCATAACAAAATCAGAATATTAAAGGTGTTAGAGAAAGGAACACCAATAGAAAAAAAAAATCCTTTCACAACTACAGCAGACTGCTGTAAAACCAGACATTTAGGTCAAGCATAGCTTGACATGAAATATTTGTATTTCTGAAAAAAAACAATCTCCAATTCAGATTCATTTACCCTGTAAAACTATCTTTCAGAATTAGTGGAAAACAGGATACTTCCATGCCAAAGAACAACTGATGAAATTGAGAATGACCTCCAAACCAGCTCTAAAAAGATTCTGGAGGGTATTTTATTTATTTATCTATTTATTTATGTATTTATTTTTCCACTTATGTATTTGGTACAGGTCTCACTCAGATTCATAGTGATCCTCCTGTTTTCAGCCTCCCCAGTGCTGGGATTTCAGGTGTGTACCATGCGCTGTTTTCCACAAATTCTTGGTCATTGGCTCAGTGTTCCCCCAGGGGCAGGGCCAGCATGGCATGTGAGACCGGTGATCAAACCCTGCTCTCTGCACTTGCCAAAGCAAGTACTTAGTCTCCAGAGCGATCTTGCTGGTCCTCCTGGAGGATACTTTAGACAAATGTAATGAAGAATACCAAAACAAATAATCCATGGGTCAAGGAAAGGAAGTATACAGAGTAGAAGGAAAGAGCCAATAACACAAAAATAATATAAGTAAAAGTCAATACTTACCTGTTATAACCATCAATCTAAATGGTCTTAATTCACCAATGAAAAGAGATAAGTTGTCAGAAAAGATCAAGAAAAAAGACCTAGCAATATGCTACATGGTGGATATCAAGAAAATAGCAGTGGCTCAGTTCCAGAAGTGACACCTGGCTACCAGTAAGCATCATGCACACTGTGCAGGCCCACGACACACTAGAGCTTTGTGTGGTATCCTATCCCCAAACTGTTAGAAGCCCTGGTCATTTATTTGCCACTCCAGTATTTATGTTGTTTTATTTTTAGAAACTTTTTCTTAGTTCAATTGTTTTGAAAAGTTTAATTTTTAATTAATTAATTTTCTGAATATTGCTTTGTCTTAATTTTTGTTTTAAGTTTTATACTGTATCTTTGACTTACAATATACTTGTAAGACATAATATGATATTTTTCTCTTACTATTAGACTCTTTTAAAAGTATATTTCCATTTTCAATTGACTTTATATTACTTCCTTCTTGTCTTTCACACACACACACACACACACACACACACACACACACACACTCTGGAAAAAATATATGTATAACCTGATGTAAGATTGATACTGCTTTGTAGTAATATTTAAGGACCTTTTAAATGAGTTCATCTTATATATTTTACATAATTCTGCATAACTATCATTTTCAGAGCTCTTTACACCTTATCCAGGACCATACAACTTTCCTTACCTTCTGAAAGGCAACAAACGTTGCCTTGGTTGTTTCCTATATGCTACATCTGGAGGTATTAGAATAGTTTGAGTTTGTATGATTGGGAAATATGTTACTTTTAGTTTTTTTTGAGACAGGGTCTCACTATGCAGTTCAGGCTGGCCTTAAGCTCACTTTGTAGCTCAGGCTGGTCTTGAACTCACAAAATCCTCCTGCCTCAGCCTCCCGAGTGCTAGGATTACAGGCATGCGCCACCACGCCCGGCACTTTTAGTTTTCAAAGGTATGTTTGCTAAGCATAAAATTCAAAGAGGACCGATCTTTTTTTTTCTTCCTTCAGTCCTTCAAATTAATTAGTCTAGTTTCTTACACATTTGGTCTTTTTTTTTCTTTCTGCTGTGGAATAAGATGCTATTTAATTTTATTCTTCCAAAGCTAATACGTTTTATGTATATGCTTTAATCATTTTTTTCTTTACAATAAATTTTAGACAATTTCATTTTTGTGTATCTTGGTATGATTTTATTCAAATTTCTTGTGCAAAAGGTTCATTTGTCTTGGAAATGTGGTGTTATAATTTCAATTAAAATCAGAAATTTTAAATCTTTAAATATTTAATGCCTACCCCTTCCTACTTTGAGAATTCTAATTATATGAATATAAGATTCTTTTTTCATTTTATTAAAGAACAAATAGCAATGACAGAGTTTAAAATAAATTAGTAGAACAGATTCAATAATTAATACATTGCATATACTTTTCATAGTGGTTTTTTTGTTGTACAAGGTGCATACATAATATTCTATTTACAAACACTATTAGAGCAGGTGCCTCTAATCAATGAATTAAGAGGATGTAGCTGTATATTTATCTTTTTTTAAAGCTGAATTATAGTACAGTTTCAAAAATTAATACTTTTTACATTGTTATCTTCCTATTGGTTATCCATAGTACAAGAAGCTCACAGGATATCCTGTCCAAACACTATTAGTGCAAATATTTCTTATCACAGAATTATGCAGAAGTACTGCATATTTATCCTAACTGTACTGTTTATACAAATGCAGAATAGTTCTTCCTTTGTATGCCCCTTTTTTGATTAGTCCTGTCAAAAATGGGTATTCTATTGTCATTCAGTTATTATATGTGCTTGAATTCAGCAAAACCATCCAACACAGTCCTACAGTCCACAATAATAGTGGGGTATCTGAAGAAATTGTTGAGTAGAGCCATTTACAGCTCAGCTTATTATTATGGCCTTATTGTATATACCTCATTTTTATACTTTTCTGCTGGATGTTAAGACTGAGCTAAAGGAAGACCTATGTAACAAAAAAATGTAACTTTTGTATCTGATGAGGTCAGTCTCATCCCCTTGGGGTTTACCCTGTAACCCTGCACCTCACTTTGTAGATCCTTTGTCAGTGCCAGGAATGTGGATGAGTCATGGCCATTGTTTGACCAGTTTGCTCTCTGTGAAAGCCTGAAAGTTTTCTCTCCATGTGACTCCTTAGACACGCTATAGATCATCGATCAGATTCTTCTGTGGCTCCATAATCTCCTTGATCAGAAAATATGGGGCACAAATGAGTTTCATGATGTTACAGTACAGGTTCACGTATGTCCTGAGTCTTCACTGACCTTGAAAGGCTAGGGCTAAAATGTTGGCTGACCTTGCAGCCCTTCCATTTCTCCAACTTTTGATTTACAAACTTAAAGACTGATGACATAGGTGAACCCGTACTGTAAAATTATGGAACTCAGTTGTGCCCCAAAATTTCTGATCAAGGAGATTATGGAGCCACAGAAATGTGACTGATGATCTATCTTGTGCCTAAGGAGAGTCACATGGAGAAAAGACTTTCTCTCAGGCTTTCACAGAGAGCAAACTGGTCAAGCAATGGCCAGGACTCATTCACATGGCTGATACTGATAAAGGATCTACAATCCAGAAGGGAAGCTGGTTTTTACCCTACAACATTTGAAGTTCAGTTTACACTAACTATCTGCTAAATTCTTTTTAGCTGTTGTTAGACCTTTGTATTTGTATTTCTTCTTTTGATTTCTTATAGAAGGGAGACTATACTATATCTGCATCTGTGTGTCTTATTTATTTCACTTATGAGTTTATGTTCTACCGGCATTCACATAAGTATAGATGCTTCAAGTTTATCATTCTTTACAGCTGAGTAATACTCCATTGTATAAAAATACCATATCTTTTTCAACCATTCCTCATGTGATGGACATCTTGATTGTTTCCAAGATTTGGCTATCACACATTGTGCTGCTATAAACATAGGTATACATATACCACTATGAGATGATATTTTCAATTCCTCTGGGAAAATTCCCAGTAAGGGTATAGCCAGCTTGAATGGGATTTCCAGTCCTACTCTTTTGAGGAGTCTCCAAGCTGATCTCTACAATGGATGCACCAGTCTACATTCTCACCAGCAGTGGAGAAGTGTTCCCTTTTCCCCACATCCTCTGCAATATTTGTTGTTGGTTGATTTCTTTATGAGAACCATTGTTTCTGGAATGAGATTGTTTCTCGGTGGTGTTTTTACTTGCATTTTACGGTTGGCTAGTGATGTGGAGCATTTTTTCATATTTATTCACTTCTTTAATTTCATTCTCTGAGAAGTGTGTATTTATCTTAGATGCCCATTTCTGGATTGGGCCTTTAAAAATGAGGGTCCTAATATATTTTAGTTCTTTATAAATTCAAGAGAGAGGACCTTTGTCTGATTGCTTATTAGTTAAGATTTTTTTGAAATTTGCAGATTGTCTTTTCACTTTGCTGATAATTTCTTTTGACATGCAAAAACTTCTCAATAAGAGTTGATCCCAGTTATTGATTCTTTCAAGTGTTTCGCATGCAAATACATGTTTGTTCATCAACTATTTGCATACCTCTATGTCTTCAAGAATTCCTCCTTTCTCTACTAGGATATTGAGTGTTTCTCTTTAATGTTTAGATCTTTAATCCGTTTTGACTTTAGCTCAGTGTATGATGATAGAGCTGTGTGAAGTTTTATTTTATGGCATGTAGAGAGCCAGTTTTTACAGCACCATTTGTTAGAGGCTCTCTTTCTTCCAGTAATCGTGTTTGGCCCCTTTGTCAATGATCAAGTGGCTGAGTGTGCTCATAGAGGCCTCTGTATCTTTTAACTATTCCATTGATCCTCCTGTCTATTTTGTTGCCAATACCATGTTGATTTTGTAACAGTGTTTTTGTAGTATATTTTCAAGTCAAGAATTGTGATGCCTCCTGCCTTGTCTTTGTTGGTCAGGATTACCTTTGCTATTCTAGGTCATCTGTGGTTCCAAATAAATTTTAGGAACAATTTCTGTAGGTCTGGGAGGTATCTTGGTGGCAATTTAATAGGGATTGCATTAAATCTATACAACAATTTGGAAGTATGGCCCTCTTCACGATGTTGGTTCTTTCTATCCAGGAGCAGGGAGTATCTTTCCATTTTCTGAAATCCTCTATGTTCTCTTTTCTTAGGATGTTGTAATTTTCTATGAAAAGTTCTTTAACTTCCCTGGTTAAGAGAATTCCAAGGTATTTCATTTTCTGCAGTGCTATTGTAGAAGGTATTGTTTCTATGGTTTCTCTCTCAGTGTGTTTGCTATCTGTGTAGAGGAATGCTGCAGACTTTTGAGTATTGACTTTGTATCTTGATGTGCTAGTGAATTTGTGTATCAAATCTTATATTTTCTTCATGGTGCTTTTTTGAGTCTTCCACATAAAGTATCATGTCATCTGCAGATAGTGATAATTTAACTTATTGTTTAGTTATACTTATTCCTTTTATTTCTCCCTCTTCTCTAATGTCTCTAGCTAATGATTCCAAAACTGTACTGAATAGCAGGGGTTATAGAGGATATCGTTGTCTTGTGCCAGATCTAACAGTAAAAAATTTCATTTTTTGCCCGTTTATAATTATATTACCCATTGGGCTGTCATATATGGCTTTCATCTAATTGCGAAAGAGGCCTTCTATTCCAATATTCCATAGGACTTTGAACATGAATGAGTGTTGGACTTTGTCAGAAGCTTTTTCTGCATCAATTGGGATGATCATTTGGTTTTTAGATTGCAGTCTATTAATATAGTGTATTACATTTATAGATTTTCAAGTATTAAACCATCCTTGCATCCCTGGGATGAATCCTATCTGGTCATGATGTATGATCTTCTTGATGATTTGCTGTATTCTATTTGCTAGGATTTTATTTAGGATTTTTGCATCTATGTTCATGAAGGAGATTGGCCTGTAGTTCTCTTTTTTTGGTTGTGTCTTTCCCTGCTTTTGGAATCAGTATAATACTTGCCTCCAGAAATGATTTTGGGAGGACTGCTTCTTTTTCAATTT
>PVKA01030359.1:16251-27585 GCA_004027165.1 Ctenomys sociabilis
ACACCCACGCCCGCCCAGCCCCAGAGACTGCCCGAGACAGCATGACCGACTCCGCCATCCTCCTCCATCCGGCCCGTGCCCGCCCAGCCCCAGAGACCTCCCAAGACAGAGCAGCCGACTCCAGGAGCCTCCTCAGCAGCCTACTCGATCCTGCCCACACCACCCAGCCAAAGACTGGCCTGAAACGGGGGCTGACTCCAGCAGCTCCCTGGATCCCGCCCCAAGCTCTCCCAGCGAGTGGGAATTTGCAGGACTCAAAAGGCTTACCGGATCAGTGAGAGTGTAGTGAGTCTGAGGGAGAGCCATTGGCTTCTATGCCACGTGGAAGACCCGGATCCTTGCCCCCAAGCATTCCAAGCCAGTGACTGGCCTGAAAACACAAGACCCACTCACCAGCACCTCCCCGGATGCCCTGCCGTAAATCCTGATGAATGAGAGGGAATTTCCCCAATTCTCTGGGCATCAAAGTTCAGTGAATGTGGAACTCCAGGCCCACTGTGACAGACATTTCCCATGGATTCCCTGTCCCTCCACACCCCCGTGGCATGGTGCGAGATCCAGGCACACTGTGCCAGAGAAACATTTCCAGGTGATTACCGGTCCCACCGCACAGCCCCAGACACAGTGAAGGTCAGCCTGGAGTGAGAACTCCAAGCCTGCCATGCCGGAGGGATATTTCTTAGCAATCCTGGGTCCCACACCACGGACTGAAACCCAGAACAGCCTGGCCTGTGAGTGAGGGATCCAGGCCCACTGAACCGGAGGGACCTTTCCCAGCCTTCTTGGGTTACAGCCTGTAGACCCAACCCAGCACAGCCTGGTGACCCAGTAGAGCCTACTCAGTGAATAAGATCATCCATTATCCTTTTGTGAGCCCAGAACTCCCACCAAAGCCCAGGCCTGCCCACCTGAGGATTGACCTTCCTGACACAGGCGGGCTGAACCCAGTAAGTTTCCGGATCCTCCCCCCAAAGCCAGCTAATAAGGGGAAGTTTCATTACTTGCTCTACATCGCAGTTCGTTTTGTGCTCTCCTGAACAGGGAACCAACAGAGGAAAACCAAAAGAGCTGCAGCAAAAAAGGAACTGAACACAACAGCTCAATCCAGGATAGGCATACCTGGAAAATCTCAAACTTAAGAGACTGGCACCCGAATCTCATGACAAGATAAGGTTATAGCTGAACCAAAGCTCTACACCAAATGTCAAAGGTCAGTGCTATACAAAATGAAAAAGAGAAGGGGAAAAATGCAATCACAGACATTGAGTCCATCAGGAAGGGCAGAGGACACTAGCTCAGCTGCAATGAATGAATTAACAGATACAGCAGGAAAGGAAAAACAGCAAAAATCTATAGAGGAAATAAAACGAAAAGTAATTCCCCAAATTAAAAAAGAAATATCTGAATACATAGTATCTGAAATAAAGAATGAATTGCAGAAACATTGGGTGGACAAACTACGCTCACCCAGAACAAGTGCAGAAAGCACTATTCTGGCTGAAATATATGAATTAACAGCATCTGAAGCAAAGAAACAAGAGCAGAAAGATCATGAGGAACTCAAAGCAGAAATAAGTTCTGAAATCAAAAAAGAACTTTTTGAAGTCATAGCATCTGAAATAAGTCCAGAAATATAGAGAGGAAACTTAATTTGGAATAAATATGCAGAAAAAGAATTAATAACTACCTCTAAAGAAGACATGGATAAAAAATTGAGGACACCAGAAATATGATGGATTCCTTGAATGATCAATCCAGAAAAGAAATAGAACACATGAAACACAGTCAAAGAGATATAGAAGAACTAAAAATATCAATCACAAGTCTACAAAACCATCTGAGTAAAAGCGAAGACAGAGTTTCACATCTTGAAGATGCTGGATAACTAGTGAAAAGTTGAGAAAGGATCTCTTAAAAACAATGAGAATGCAGGAAAAGATAATCCATCACCTGCAAGATGACGCCAGAATGAAAAATGTGAGAATAATTGGTTTGGACGAGAATGAAGGAGTCATTACAAATGACATAAAAGAATTTGGGGAGAAATGATCACAGAAAACTTCCCAAATATGAGGAAACAACCCAACATTCAGGTCACCGAAGCATACAGAACACCAAATAACCTCAACCCAAGTAGAAACACACCGAGACATATAATAGCTAAGTTCCCAGAAATCCAACACAAAAAAAAAATATACCGAAAGCTGTGATAGAGAACAAGGAGCTCACATTAAAAGGAATACCCATCAGAATTACAGCTGACTTCTCTACACAAACAGTGAAGGCAAGGAGAGCATGGAGCAGAGTTCTTCAAGTACTACATGAAAACAAATTCCAGCCCAGATTATTATACCCTACAAAACTCTCTTTCAAGTTTTTTTTTTCTTTTAATTTATTTTTTAGTTTATTGAGGTAAAAATACCAATCAGACAGTTTTATGACACCTTAACAAGACAGATTCAATAAATTAATACATTGCAAACTGTTTTCATACTGTTTTGATTACTTACAAGGTGCATACATGATATACTTACAGATATTTTTATAGCAAATGTCACTTAACAGTAAATCAAGAGTGTAGTTGTTCACTTATTTTTATACGTGAATTATATCAAAAATTCAATAATTATTTTCCTAGTAGATGACCATAGTACTAGAAGCCGACATAATATCCTGTTCAACCACCATTAGTGCAAATCTTGCCTCTAATAGGATTATGTAGAAGCACAGCATTATTTATCCCAACTGTACTGTCTATACACACACATCATGATTTTTTCTTTCTACACCCCTTTCTTTGTCTACACCTGTCAAAGGTGGGCACTCCATTGTCATTCAACTAACTTAGGTGCTTGAACTCAACAACACAATCCAACACAGTCCAGCATTCCACAACAGCAGTGAGTTATTCAAAAAAGTTACCGACCATAGCCATTTACAGCTCAGCTTAATATTATGGCCCCGCGATGTATACTTCATTTTATACTTTTCTGCTGGGTGATTAAGACCTAGATAGAGCAAGACTTATATAGCAACACATGAACTTTATATTTCCTATGTGGTCAGTGAAGGCCTCTCAGGGTTTATCTACTAGTCCAGTACATTATTCGGTAGATCCTTTGTCTGTGTCATCCATGTAGATGAGTCACAGAAAATGCTTGACTAGTTTGCTCTCTGTGAGAGGTTGAGAAAAAGTTTTCTCTTCATGTGACTCTCCCCAGGCACACTATAGCACTTTAGTCTTTTTCCTCTGTGGCTCCATAATCTCCTTGTTCAGAAAATTTGGAGCTCAACTGAGTTTCATGATGTTGCAGTACAGGTTTTCCTACGTCCTGATTCTTCACTGACCTTCAAAGGTTAGAGACAAAATGTTGGCTGGACGTGTGGCTCTTCTATTTCTCCAAATCTGACTTGTGAACTTAGGTTGTTAATCATCCAGAATAAGAGCTGATTAGTATCCTGCAGCATATGCCTTTCTCTTTGCCTTATCTGACTCAATTGATTTTCATTGTTTTTGTACGTTTGCTTTTGTATTACTGCTTTTCGCTTGTTATACTAGGGAGACTATAGGATATTTACACATGTGTGTCTGGTGTATTTCACTTATGAGTATATGTTCAAGTGGCATCCACTTCAGTATAAATGCTTCAAAATTATCATTCTTAATAGCTGAGAAATACTCCATTATATAGAAATACCACATATTTTACAACCATTCCTCATGTGATGGACATCTTGGTTGTTTCCAAGATTTTGCTATCACACATCGCACTTCTATAAACATAGGTACACATATATCACTAGCATACAATGTTCTCAGATCCTTCGGGAAAATTCCCAGTAGGGGAATACCAGGCTTGAATGGGATTTATAGTCCCATTCTTTGAGGAGTCTCCACAATGACCTCCACAATGGTTGTAATAGTCTACATTCCCACCAGCAGTGGAGAAGTGTTCCCTTTTCTCCACAACATCTCCAAAAATTGTTGTTGGTTGATTTCCTTATGATAGCCATTCTTTCTGGAGTGAAATGGTATCTCAGTGTTGTTTTTATTTGCATTTCAAGAAAGGCTAGAGATGTGTAGCATTTTTTCATATATATACTTGTTTCTTTAATTTAGTCCTCTGAGAACTGTATATTCATCTCAGATGCCCATTTCTGAATTGGGTCTTTAAATTTGAGGGCCCTGTTATATCTTTGTTCTTAACATATTCTAGATAGTAGTCCTCTGTCTGATTGCTTATTAGTTAGGATATTTTCAATGTTTTTGGGTTGTCTTTTCACTCTGTTGACAATTTCTTTTGACATGCAGAAGCTCCTTAAGAAGAGTTGATCCTATTTGTTGATTCTTTCAAGAGCTTCCCATGAGAATATATGTTTGTTCATGAACTCTTTACCTACCCCTATGTCTTCAAGAGTTCCTCCTACTTTCTCTTCCAGGAGTTTGAGTGTTTCTGTTTTAATGTTTATATCGTTAATCCATCTTGATTTTAACGTAGTGCATGGTGATAGAGCAGGGTCAAGTTTTAGTTTTCGGCATGTAGAAAGCCATGTTTTCCAGCATCATTTGTTAAAGAGGCTGTCTTTCTTCCAGTGAGCTTCTGTAGCCCCTTTGTCGAAGATAAGATGGCTGAGTGTTTTCCCAGATACCTCTGCATCTTGTAATCTATTCCACTGATCCTGAGGTCTATTTTGTTGCCAGTACCATGTTGATTTTATCACAGTGGCTTTCTAGTATAATTTAACCTGGCAAAGAAGAAAGCCCCTTCTCCTCCCAAAGATGAAGTCCATGCTGAGAGGCATCCCAGCCACAAAATGAAGAAGATGAAATCGTTGTTCATCTTCCACCATCCCAAGATGCTGTGGCTCTGGAGGCAGCCCAAGTACCCTCAAAAGAGCCCCCCCAGGAGAAACAAGCTTGACCACTATACTGTTATCAAGTTCCCTGTGACCACAGAGTCAGCCCAGAAAAAGACTAAACACAACACACTCGTGTTCACTGTGGATGTCAAAGTCAATAAGCACCATATTGAACAAGTTGTAAAGAAGCTCTATAACATCAATGTTCCCAAGGTCAACACCCCAATCAGGTCTGATGGAGAGAAGAAGGAATATGTTCTATTGGCTCCTGATTATGATGCATTGAATGTTACCAACAAAACTTGGATCGTCTAAACTGAGTCCAGCTGGCTTTTTGTCTCAGAAAAAGAAAAAAAGAAATATGAAAGGGGTAAAACCGTACGTTTATAAAAACAAGGTGGTTAAGGTAGTGGCCCTAAGAATCTCCATTAGAAAACTCTAAATTTCTGAGCAAGAATGTTTTTTTTTTTTCACATTTTTTATGGATTTAAAATTCAGAATACCTATGGTTCTTGGAAAATACCAGTTCCATATTATGTCTAAAGTATTTGATACTCAGACAGATCCTAATGTTAAAACTGCCTTTGTTACAGTGCAATGAAATCATTAAGCTTCACTCCAACTAAAGTTTGCAGAACAAAAATCAGAGAAAAAGAAGGGCTACAAGCATTGCAAATATTTTGGCTCTAGCCCTTCAGTGCCAGTGAGGACTCAGGACATAAGAGAAACTGTGCTGTGACATCTTGTAAATCAGTGGTGTTCCAATTTTCTGCTCAAGGAGATTATGGGGCCATAGAAGAAAGTGATTGATGATATATAGTGTGCATAAGAAGAGTTACCTAGACAGAAAAATATTTCTCTGGTTTTCACAGAGAGCAATTTGGTTAAGCAATGTAGATGACTGACACTGACAAAAGATCTACAACCTGCTCTACATGGTTTCAGGGTAAATCCTGAGGGTATTTGACTGACCTTGTCAGATACAGAAGTTACATTTTTAGTTATATAGATCTTGCTTTAATTTGGTCTTAAGCATGCAGCAGAAAGGTATCACCATGAGGTCTAAAAGGTAATGCCATACTAATATGCTGAGCTGTAAAAGGCTGAACTCAACAATTTCTGCTAATTGCCAGCTCTACTGATAACCCACAACTATTAGGGACTATTACATTATATTGGGATATTTTGCTGAATTTAAGTACCTACAATGTTCTAATTGGTGTCAAGTATGAAAAGGTCCCTTAAAGACTTCTCCAAATACAGGTTCTTTAACAACAATTGAACACCCATCTCTGACAAAACAAAACAAAAGAAAGGGGATATACATGAAAGACCACTGTATAGTGAAAAAAAAATCTGTATGTACAAAGTAGGATAGACATACAGCTATTTTCACTTAGTTGAGTCGGAAGAAGGTTTTGTACTAATGTCGCTCAGACAAGATGCAGATATGTCTGCGTCTTTACTGTGAATAACTAAGATGAAGACAACAATATGCAATGTATTAATTATTGTAACTGTCTTACTAACCTGTTTTGAAACTGTCTTATTGCTATTTCTTTCTCATTAAAATTACTAAATTTTAACAAAATTTAACAACTATTATTGATGGGGCTATTCCTGTTTTGAAAATCTGTAAGATATGTGCAACATATGTATTGTTTCATGTTACCCTTTTTATGTCATTTTTTCTATTTGCATTTGCTTCTGTTTTTCTTCATAACAAAATTAAATTAAATGAAAGAAAAAGAAATTTTATTCACAAAAAGAAAAAAAATAAATTCATGGTTAAAAGGCAACCTTAGAATGCATTTGTAATTCATTTGCACTGTCTTTAGATATATTCTGTTGTACTGAATAATATAATATAAATGCTTGATATGCACTACAATCTTTCATGCAATAAATTTAGCTATTGCATTTCATTGCTCAGATATGGCAATGAGGTCTGAGGAGGACAGTTTTGCGACCAATTTTGCTCATTAGCAACACTAATTAAATCAAACAAATGTGTATATATTCATATGCAATCATTCTTTCAAATTAAAAATGTAGGTTTTATAAAAGAGCATTATGGAACCTAAGATTTTTCTACAAATTCAAAAACTACATAGTGCTTCTCCATATACACAATGTTACACGATGACCTGGTCATGTAAAAATTTCATTATAAATCACTTTTTATGTTTTCTTTGTTTCTTGTTTTCATAGTTGACAGAAACAGTTTATAAACAAAGTATAGCTTCTAAAAATATATTTACAATTAAATTAATCAATGAATTCAAGTTTTCTAAAGATTCAACTGCAAAATAAATACTATTAGTTTACTATAATGATGGAATTCCACATAGAGTTAAACTAAAATTATTGGTAAAAATGAGATAGTTCAGATTATTGATAAAGTGTCACCAGTGCGGGGATATGCAGTATCCATGAGTATATAGTGGAAGTTTGATTCTAATACTATTATCTTGAACATGCAAACCCAATGTGTAATACAGCTGTACTGAAAATGATCAAATGTAAGATATGAAGCTATTTAACTTATGTACAATATGCATAATGTGGACAATAAGGAATATAAATACTAACATAGCCACATGGAAATCATCCAAGGGTGAGGGAGATTGTTGTCAGTTCAAGTCCTTCCTGAGCTACACAGTGAATTTAAGGCTAGACTTTGTTATATAATGACACCTCTTTCAATCCCTCACCAAAAAAAAGGAAATTTGATTTCATTTTTGCATGTAGTTTAAAAATCACTATCCCCCAAACTGTGAAAAATAACTTTCTATTTTTGAAGCAAACAAAGGAAAGAAAGAAACCATGCAAAGGTAATTATTTCAAAATATCCATGGAGGGCCAGGGAGATGACTCAGTGGAATAAGCACTTTCCTGGCAAGCACAAGGGCCTGAGTTCAATCCCCAGGTTCACAAAAAAATAAATAAATTAAAATTTTTAAAATGTACGTGGAATGGAGCTGGGGATATAGCTCAGTGGAATAAGTGTTTGCCTAGTAAGGTCCTGAGTTGATTCCTGGTACCACCAAAAAATGTACATGGATTGATCAATGGCCAAACATTTAAAGAATATATGTGAATATTAAAAATGTTTTGTGAAAATGAATATTTTACTGCTGGCTTCTGTATTTTTGAAGCTATAATCATCAAACTAAGAAATAATTCATCTTTTCTCTTCACTGAAAATAAACTCTTGTCAATTTTATTCAAATAAATGACTCAATAGTGAATTATATGAACCAATTTTGAAAAGAAAAGCATAAACAAGGTAAAAGTACAATTATGAAACACTTGTAAGTTTGTTGAAATAAAGCCGTTTTATAATGAAAAAAGACTGTGATAATCAAATTTGTTATGTTTTGATTTTTTTAAAAATAAAAAATCTGTCTCACCTTAAGTCTGTTTTACCTTGTTGCTTTACTCAATAAAAACACCTTGAGAACCAAGGTTAGTGGGCAAACACTTTTTGGGCCCTCTTCTGTTGCACTGAGAAAGAAGCTATCTTTCAATAAATTCTTCTTACTCTAATAAATAAATAAATAAATAACAAAGTAGAAACTCTTTTGCTAAGTTGTAAATATATTATTAGATAATGGAGAGATGTATATATAGATTTGTGGATACATGTACAGATGTCTATGGAACTCTTGTCTAAGTCAATCCCATAAGTAAATGAAAAAGTCTATGATTAAAATTGGATAGCTCATGATAGAGGCTAGTAAATCTATTATTACTAGTGTTAATTTACTGAAACTGTGAAAATTCTGAAAATTATGCTCTAAAATAGCAGCTTCTTCTTTCTTAACAAACAATAAGATCCCTTTTTCTTTATATATTATAGAATAAGGGGGAGTCATGGAAATAAAACTTTTTTAGAAAAATAAGCAGGGACAAAGTTTAAAACCCAATAGAGATGAAGAGATGGACATACAAAAATACAGGGTATAAGGCAAGAGTTGAATTTTGCTGTATAAGATAGACTTTCCAAACAATTACATAGGTTAGTAAAGAAGGGCAAATACAAGCATTTGGATGTACATACAAGAAATCAAATAAAGTATTTATTTCCTAGATTCCTTTATACTGCATCTCTATTGCTAACAGTTGTATATGTATTATTTCATTTCCTTTTCTCTCATTGTGTCCTAGTATATTTAGTAGTAAATATATATTGCACCAATATATAGAATAATTTGATATGTTAAATTTTTCTCTTGTCTTAAGTATTTAATAAATCTGAAATTATCCTTTTCTTCTAAACTGTTTTAGAAAAATAATAAAAAAAACTGTTTTAGAATATTCTCAGTATTTGTTTTACTCAATGCTGAGAGAAACTCAGACAATTATATTTAAAAGTGAGCAGTTTTTCCTGGCTGACTCTTTACATTGATAAAACATAATGAATAATTAGCCAGCTTCCGTCTTCATAAATATATTAACATAGATTGCAATATAAATTTATCCCATATCCTCATGAATCCATTCAGTTTGTCCCTTCCTACTCAGTAAATATATTAGGCATTTTTATGTGTATCAAGTAAAAATGACAAGTGATTGGACTTTCTAATAAAGGACTTGGCCCAGGAATTGCTATTATAAATGCTAATAAGCATGTATCATATTTATTCGGCATCTGGATGTATTAAAAGTCAGCCATATAGAGAATGCAACCAAAAGCTACAGATGTCCAAGTGCAAAACTCTTAAATAAAATTTTGATACAGGTCATAAATTCAAAAATAATGAATGGATTAATATGAGGTATTCATATAATACTGCCTAGAAACAGAAAATTCAGATATTTGATAATTTCAACCACTATTTATTATTTTATAATGATTTTGTAGAGAAAGAAATATCATTGAAACAATTTCAAAACAAGTTGGTAGGAGAGTTACAATAATTAATACATTGTACATTGTTCTCTTTGTAGTAGTCATTCATAGTACAAGGTAAAGACATGATATCTCATGCAAAGAGTTCAAACTTCTCATTGAACTAAGAGAAAGTAGATGTATAACTACGATAACTATTTTGTATATACAGGCATGTCATATATATTTCATTACAACATGGTCCTTCATTTATATCCTCCTTTTTTTTTTTTGCTTTTGTCAGAGATGGGCATTTCAAACTTTAAATCCAACTAAAATAATTATATATGTCTTAAAATGACTAAGTATAAAAAAAAAAAAACTCCCCAAAACTTACAACATTTTTAATGGTGTACCAAGTTACTACATCGACTGCTTTCTTACAAAATAAATTTTATATTCTTATCAAGTCCTGCACACTCACCCGGGCTCGGCTTGGGCTGGGTCTGAGTTTGACATTTTGTGTGCATATTCTTCATCTTTTTCCCATGCACATAATTTATATTTTATTTCCTTAATTCAATGTTGAAAATTTGTTTCCTCTAGAGTATGTAGGTACCCTCTAGGTATCTAGTGTATCCTCTTGTCATTTTTCTTCAATAAAACACACATTAAAATATTTTCTATTGTATTTCTGCTTTTCGCTTGTTATACTAGGGAGACTATACAATATTTACACATGTGTGTCTGGTTTATTTCACTTATGAGTATATGTTCTAGTGGCACCCACTTCAGTATAAATCCTTCAAACTTATCATTCTTAACAGATGAGTAATACTCCATTATATAGAAATACCACATCTTTTTCAACCATTCCTCATGTGATGGACATCTTGGTTGTTTCCAAGATTTTGCTATCACACATTGTGCTGCTATAAGCATAGGTACATATATATCTGTATGATACAATGTATCCAAATCCTTAAGCTGAGCTGTAAATGGATATGGTCGACAATTTCTTTGAATAACTCACTATGGTTACACAATGCTGGACTGTGTTGGATTGTGGTGTCGAGTTCAAGCACCTAAGTTAGTTGAATGTCAATGGAGTGCCCACTTTTGACAGGTGTACACAAAGGAAGGGGTGTAGAAAGAAAAAATCATGATGCGTGTGTATAGACAGTACAGTTGGGATAGATAATGCTGTGCTTCTACATAATTCTATGAGAGGCAAGATTTGCACTAATGGTGGTTGGACAGGATATTATGTCGGCTTTTAGTGCTATGGTCATCCACTAGGTAAATAGTTATTGAATCTTTGATATAATTCAGCTATAAAAAAACCTGTAAATATAATTTCATGTATGCACCTTGTACAGTACCAAAACGTTACGAAAACAGTTTGCAATGTATTAATTCATCGACTCTGTATGGTTATGGTGTCTTGAAACTGTCTGATTGACATTTGTATTTTAATAAAATAAAAATAAATGGAAAAAAAAAAAAGAAAACAGAAAGGAAACAAATTAGCACCTTAATATTGTACCTCTGACAACTAGAAAAAGAACAGCAAACCAAATCCAGAGGGCAAAGATGGGAAGAAATCATAAAGATTAGGTCAGAAATTAATTCAATTGAGA
>PVKA01030360.1:0-27384 GCA_004027165.1 Ctenomys sociabilis
TGTGTGTGTGTGTGTGTTGGCACGCACTTGCGCTCCTCCGCAGGACAGCGGTGCGCTCCTCTGGGCTGGGAGGAGAAGCCCGCCGCATGGCGGCCTGCTGTGGATTGCGGTTGTGCCCCGCAGAAGTCCCCGGAACACAGAGCACACACTGCAGCGGATGCGGCCCTGGAGCCTCACAAGTGTCTCTGTGTGCTGCTGTTCGCATTCCACTCCAAATTGCTCAGGCTTTAATTAAAATCCTATAATGTAAACTGCTATATATTTGTCAAATGGCTCTGGGATTAAAATGGACCAGGATAGCATGGAAAACCAAAATTGCTCTTAACTAATACTGATGAAAATCTGTCAGCTCTTGCCAAACTTTCACAATTCATCCAAGCAAATATTATAAAGGCTTACATGGCTGTGTAATACTGATGTTTTATATAATAATTGACCAATATTTAATCTTAGATTTATCTCATGCTTCCCTTTCCCTTTTCTTCCAGTGGAAGAATTTATAATTTGAGTGAATTTCATTTCTATGTCGATTTGAAGGTAATAATGATAATAATAAAACCTCTCTTCGTGAATTAATATAAATGGAAATAACAGAAAGTCCCATATAGGATGACATGATTTATGTGTGCAATTCTTTAGTATCCAGTCAATTTGAATAGTGATGTTTTTGCATTCACAGTCAGTTGAAGATGCCAATAACAGCGGCATGAATCTATTGGACCAGTCTGTCATTAAAAAAGGTATGGATTTTCCCTCCCAAAAGTAAGCAAAGTTTTCCTGCACTTTAATATCTTTATGATGAGCTTTCACTTTGGGAGACTTGGATATTTATACATGTTTGTTTACAACCCACGTGCAACAGCTGGAGACTCAGGTAAAAGGAACAAGGAAACAGGGTAAAGTGGAGTGAAAACCTGAGAAACAGAAGGACAGAAACAAACGCCATTTCCTCTGTAATACATGTGGTAGCCATTCTGGATGCATCTTAAAGGAACTGTCATTGTGTGTGAATTGCCTGGAACTGCTGGTTTCCAAAATGTGCCATAATTATTTCACTGGTAACAACCACACTGAGCCTAAGCCTATCGTTGAGACAGCTTCTTTTCATCTTGTTTTTGTTTTGATTTTTTGGTAGTAATTTTGCTTCCAGTTCTCTGTGTTTGTGAGGTTTTTTTTTTATTATTATTTGTAACTGAGCCAAATGGGTTGCTAAATGTGCACATCCTGAGGAGCAGAGACAGCCCACACACGTACCTAAATCTTCTCCACACGCACTCATGATTTAGTGTGGCTGTGGAATCACCCCATACTGTTAAAGGGCATGTGATATTAACAAATGTTTGCAGTCTCTTGTACAGCTGTAAGCAAAATAATTAACTAATTAAACTAATTAAATGTAATTACAATAACTCATTTCGGGCGTATTGCAGCTGCTTAATTTTTTTCTCTTCTTCTCTGACAGTCACTGAGAGAATGCCTGGCGATTAGAGCGGCTGCCAAAGGCCTGAATGTCACTCACATGCCACAAATTTAGAGGCCCAAATGTGTAAACACTGCAATATTTAATTATCACAGGAACTTGTGTTTGAAAACACAATTTTAACTACTGTAACCCTTTCCTCTGAATGCTAGAGAAAGCCTAGCCCTATGACTGGTGTCAACAATCCCAAGCTTCAGTCATTTGTGATTCACTTGAGCCAATTGACATTGACAAAAATGATTAAGAAGAAAAAGAAAAAGGAACTTTGGAAGGCAATCCATCCAGATTGAAACTGGAATAGAAGGACTGCAGAACTGCAGAAAGGATGGAGTATTCTAAATGTGCTTCTTTGATGCAGGCAGGAGGAGTAGCTTGGAGAGGTGGGCGGGGTACAGTACTGGAGAAGATGCCCTTTAGCTTCCAAATGAATGTGCTGAGAAATCGCAAGGTTTGGAGCAAATTCTTTATCTTTTATATTCCTCGAAACAACCTTGCCCCCTTTAGATAACATCTTCTCAGGTTCTCAGCCCTGGCTTTGGAGTTCCAGGGCTCTCACTGCTGCACTTTGGAGCTATGCCCGCAGCGCACGTTCGCTGCTTCCTCTTGGGTCTTCTCTTTTGGTTAATTGCTGGTTGATTGGAGCAAGGTGAGGGAGGAGCTTCTCCACTGCTATTTTTGTTTTGTTTTAGCTCCTAGTCCCTTCAATGGGGAGCTCAAACCGCTTAGCTGAGGGCTTGTATCCTAGCAACATCATTTGGGGCTGGCAGTGGACATGCCCAACATATGACCAATCAGAAGTGTTATTAATAGTCAGGCCAGTAAAACATTTAAAACTTAGCATACCTAGCAAAATGAGGCTGGAAATATTCTTAGATGCATGAGGGACACTTTGGCTGCAGGACTTGAGTGTGTTCTTCAGCAAAACGGTGAATATTTATGTGTAAGGTTTATCTGTGGGAATAAAAAATGAAAATAATGACCAAAGTTGCAGGTTCTGTTTTGGAAAATGGCAGAGTACTTTTTAGAAAGGTATATGAGCTTAAACTATCTAAGTAGCACCCTTGTCACTTTAATTGATTCATGGTTCCTGGTATGGATATGAATGTTAGGTCAATTCTGTTGTTTGATATTTGAGATATTTGTTTTATTACATGAGGGAAAGATCCTAATATATTTTTACCTTTAAAGAGCCTTAGGCAAAAATGAGAATAAATGCTTGATTTATTCTTTCTAACTCACCACAAACCACTTAAAAGAAAGCTGTGGATTCACCTCCCTCTTCCCTGTTTGCCAACACCCCTCTCCACGGGGGATAGCTCTATGAAATTAATTTTGTAAAAGAAGTGAGCATGTTCTTTGGATATTCTAAACTTCAACAACTGGTAGGGGATTTAGTCATTTAATTTATTTTCTAATAGGTTTTTAGACAGATTTTTAAAACTTTCGCCTCATAAATAAAGGACCAGCAATGGTCAAGGTGTCTCCCTCTGCCTCTGTCTCTATCTCTGTCTCTGTCTCTGTCTCTGTCTCTCTCTGTCTCTGTCTCTCTGTCTCTCTCTCTCTCTCTCTCTCTCTCTCTTTCTCATGGCCCCTCCTCAAAGGCAGTCAGCCTCATTTTTCACCCATGTTGCTATCACCCTGCAGATTACAGGCTCCTTCTCATGTTATGTTTGCTATCTGGGCTTAGCTGACATTTCTGAAGTAATTTAGTTAAGAGGAAATGAGTTGTTCCCAGTAGAGAGAGCAAACGAGTGGAGTGAAGGTAGCCAGCGTGATAAATGGCTCTTTCATTTGAAGATCTCCAGAGCTCGTTTACGGCTAATTTTCTGTATTGGCCCCCTTTGAGCTATTAATGCAATCGGCGGGGACCGTGGCCCCTCTCTTCTTAGTTACCCCATTAGAGCTCCCATTAAGCCGCCTAGACTCAACTCCACGGCAGGAGAGAGAGAGAGAGAGAGAGAGAGAGAGAGAGAGAGAGAGAGAGAGAGAGAGAGAGAAAGAGTGTAGGGGAGGAGTAATGAAAGGTGCTTTTTAAACTCTCCTAATCTAAACCGGCAGAGGGTGGTTAATACGATTTGAAGGGGGCTGGTCAATGAGCAATCAATAAAGTAATAATGAGAAGGATTCGGTACATTAACAGTCTAAAAATCCAACAAGACATTAAAAAATCATTCTTAACTCTCAGTTCCATTAAGATTAGGAATCTGGGAGGGAGTTGCCCAGTTAATATAAGACATCAACACCACCACCATGGAGCCTGACTAACGAAGCCTCACCTAGGTTTTAATATAAAGTTTTTGATTCAATCAGAGACCAGCATGGAGTCGTTTTGACACCTTAGACAGCAGAAAATATGCTGGGATTTCTTGGAAAGGCTAGTGTGGCTGGAGTCCAAGGTTCAAATGTTGTTACTGTGGGGCATTTTTATTGGTCTTAAGGATATCCTGTTTGGTTAGTTTCAGTTCAACCTCTGTTCTCTCCCACTTTCTTGCCATCACTTCTGGCCTGTTCCCCACATAAACACTAGCTGATTTGGATTTTCTTTGGGAACAGGAATAAAGACATTTCTGAATTCCAATTCCGGTGGGTTCCTTTGAGGTTCTTAATTCTGGCCTGGAGGGTAAGGAGTACCTACAGCCTCCCTGCGCCCAATAAGGGTTTGGGATTCCCCTTACAGGAAGATGTTCCCATTTCCAGAGCCCACTTGGCTGCCAATATCTATTTGTCAACTAGAGACCCTGAGATGCATGCTATCTATTCAGGGAATCATTAGGGTTCACAGTGTTCTACAGTGGAAAGGTGAAGCACTGTTCTCTAGCTTCCGTGGAAATCCTAAAGTGTGTAGACCAGGAGCTGATAGGTGATTCCTCAAGTCCCACACCCCAAGCCATGACAGCCATCTCAGTTTTCAGTTTCCTCTACTCTGTCCTTAAGGGACACCACTGAACATTTGTAACTTTCTATTTTATACCTTCTCCATGGGAATTTTTTCTTTTTCTTTCCACAATTTCAGGCTCACATTTATGCATTGATTATGTATGTAGAATAAAGTGTAGCTCCCTGGCAGATGAGGAAAGATGTAAATATAAGGAAAGGGTTCTTCGCTGCTAATTAGTTGTGACTTCACTTTTCCCAGTCAGCCTGAGTCAGTGGTGAATCTCTCACTTGTTCCCTTAACCAGCTCACCTATCTAAGTCCGAATCCCTTCCTGTGAGGCTCACCGCACCATCAGAGAGGCTCAGCAGTGTATCAGTGTATCTTTCTGGCAGCAGATTGTGTCACTAGTGTTTGCAAAGCAGAGAAGAGAAGCTGTCCTGTTAACACGTTAGCTCTGTTTCATCCACTAATGAAGAACATTCTCTAATTGTTTTCTCTCTTAAAACTCTCCTCACTGTAAAGAAATGTGGATTTTTTTTCTGAAATTTGCCTTTTTCTTCTCATTTGCATCATGCAGTGAAAAGGAGAGGTTTGTGAGATTCATAGGCACTGCATCCAGAAGTCAGTGGGCCTCCCAACTCAAGGAGGGGAAAACCACTTTTAATATATGCACGGAAAATTGTAAACATGTAAAGAACAGAAAGCTTCGTGCTGGGTTTCGCTATGCTCCATTTCCTTGCCATTTCCTGCTGTCGCTGTAAACCTATCTCAGCCATCTCTGGGCTCTGTGAGCAGGAACAGTGTGCTTATAATTACTAACAAATCAACCGGGCCCTGTTGCTCTCTGAGCTTATTGATAAGCTGGAAGAAGGCAAAAGGGAAAAGACAAAGAATAAATGCAGTGTCAGTCAGCTGAGCGAAGCAGGTGTGAGAGTGAAGGCAATGGTAGATCGTCCTGTGACCTCAGTGAAAGCTCGAACAGCAATGTGCGGCATCTAGTCTAGGGGACTAGTGCTAAACCTGGTAGGAGGGAGATTAAGAGCCTGAGGATATTAGATAGAGTGTGAGGACATGATTTTGTTACTTATATTAGGAAATGAAAATGTAATTGGAGTTACACTTGCTCATATTGTCTATGATTTCGAGGGAAACAAATCTCCCCCTTGACCCAGGGAGTGGATAGAAACTGGCTGCATTGGGGGTGTTTAGGTAATAATGGATATGCAGAAAGGGACAGCCCTAGGGTTGCAGCAATATACATTCCCCAGAGGAAGCAGCTCTTGTCAGGTAAATCAGGCAATTAACAATAGTGAAATTAGAGGGCAGGTTGTAAAGTATCTCTAAAGGCCTAGCTTTTCAAGAGATTTGGCATGCGGAACTCAAGGAGTAGGTAGAATTCTGGTATTTGGAGATGCAGTTGAGGAAGCAGGAACTAGACTCAGTATTTTCAACCCGGTGGAGACTTAGTTGATGCTAAAAATTTTATGTACTACTTAAGTAATAAAGTAGTATTGCTGAGTGTTAAAAATGAGATTTTTTCCAATTTATTTATGGATTTTTCATCATATTAGAACTGAAAAGGACCATCTATATTTTGGGGGAAATTTTTCTTCCAAGTGAACCTAATGCCAGTTTCATGACCACAAGTTATTGGCCCTTAGGCTTTGACTATAAATTTGAAATACAGAATAAGAGATGATGTGAAAAATATGATAAATTAAGGAAAGTGTGATACTGTGTATACAAGTTAGATGACATTGTGATCCCCTTCCAACCCTGCACTCACATGACTTTACCAACTTTAAACAACTCTGATTAATAACTTCAAGTTTTCTTGAATTGCTTGGTTCCCACTTGGGAAGAAGCCTCACCAATGGGATTCTGAAGGAATCCCACAGCAAGCCTCTTCAGCTGCCCTCCCCTCTAACGTCAGGACAAGAGTGCCACCCCTTACCTCTGTCAATGTACATCCATCCAGAACAGAGTTTTGGGCGTGATGAACTCTAACATACATACCAAGAAATGGTGAAAAGGGCATCCGTTACTGTCCCCACTCAGCCTCGGGAAAGTGCCTTGGTGCAAGATTGTTGTAAAGAGCCACACACAATTCATGGCAAAAGAAACAATTGGGCACCTACCTGGCTTGTAGAAGCCCCTGAACAATCACAGAGGCCTGAATGTTGGAATTTATAACAATAGACTGCTACCAAAAAATCCACACAAGAGAGTTTATCCATCTTGTTTGACAAGGAATTCCAGATACCAGATGATCAAAGAGGGGTATCTTTTTGGTGTGGGATTGAAAGATAAGACTGTCTTTATTCAAAAGATAGGGATGGAAATTTTTTTCCCCACAATAGATACATGTTTCAGTAAATTTCCTGAAGCAGTCAATGGATAGGGTGAGGACCTGCAGGCCTTCAAACCCCAGGGCAGAAGCTAGCTTGGGGGACCAGCACCAGGCTGGTAAGAGCAAAGGGGACACAGTAGTTATCAGTCCAGTGAAACCTGAGCCTAGTAACAGAAAACGGGCCAGAGACGTTGGGAAATAGAGGAGCAGACTGCTGGGGAGACTGGGAGGCTGATTCCTCCCTGTTGCCCTGGCAGCCTCCTGCTACCACAGAGCTCAGCCTCTTCCTGATGTGCAGTTGACACTGAAACACAATTAAACAGAAGCACAGGCTGGAGAAGCTGAATGTACGGGGTAGCAGTGGCAACCAGCTGTCAGCTCTTATTAACTTCTGCATAAAACATACCTTGAGTGCGGTTTGTTATCAATTACTTGCCGAAATGAAACAACTGGGGCCAGGCAAGCCTGCCGCTCACGTGAATTAGAGTGATTGGTTGATTGGTCAGGGCACCTGTTGTGAATCATAAGCACACCTAACAACCGCCAGCCAGCCGGTGCTTTAATTTGTAAACAAAATTCATGTCACTGCGGAATTGTTTTCAGTGCAGATGAGCATTTGAGTTCATTTCTAAATTAATCTGTTCTTGCTGTCATGCAGGAAAGAATTCAGCTCACTTTAAAGAGAAAAGCAGCTTCTTTGGGCCCAACTGCCCAGGTCAGTGGCATTACTTGTCTGTAACATGGCATTGACGAGCCCCACCCCGTGGTTCTCTTCCTGATCACAGATCTGGGTCCAGCCAGAGGGCAGGAAGGAGTTTTTCCAATAACTATCAACTGCACTGCCATTTGGCATAGGAAAATGGTGGTCATCACCCTTAGACTCCTGCACAAAATGGCATGACCATCCTCAGGTGACAGACGAGAAAGTGGACATTCAGAGTCCAGTGAGATGGCTAAGATCGATCGCATGGCCAGTGCAGCATAGAATAAATAGGATTTGCTTAGTTCTATACCACAACTGCTCCAAGCTCGGGCATTGTGTTCTCCTGTTTTGTTTGTTTGTTTGTGGCAATGGGGCGTGGCAGGCGACACCCAGGTGTCCAAGGACAAACCTGGAGTAAGTTTCCAGAGGGAGGTGGCTGTCCTGTCTCTACCCGCAGCGCTCCCCCCACGGAGCAAGCGCTTCCTCCCCCAGCTTTCCGCTGGGCGCGTGCGCAGCAGTCACGCGTGGACGCACTCTGTGCTGCTCACCAGGACCGAAACCCGGTCACCTTTATGGCTCTTGTTTCCCTCTCTCTCTAGTTCCGGTCCCTCCCAAATCTGTGACTTCTCTAATGATGAATAAGGACGGCTTCTTGGGAGGCATGTCGGTCAACACCGGCGAGGTATTTTGCTCGGTCCCGGGCCGTCTGTCCCTGCTCAGTTCCACCTCAAAGTATAAAGTCACCGTGGGGGAGGTCCAGAGGAGGCTGTCGCCCCCGGAGTGCCTCAACGCGTCTCTCCTCGGCGGCGTGCTCAGAAGGTACGGACTCTCGCCTTACTTTATGGTGGAGCTTCGGGCCCAGAAAGACCCCAGGGACTAGCCACACAGTTGCCTAGCAACCAGAAGCGCTACTCCCAGGGAGAGCTGCAGCCCCACGTGCTCAGACCCATGCTCTGACTTGCAGCGAAGCCGGCTGGGCCAGGCCCTGAGAACCTGCATTTGGCTGCTCTATGCCCAGGAACCACTAAAAGCGTAACCCTGGACCTAGGTACGCACAGTCATGTGAAACAAGTGGCTCATGTTTCTGGAGTTTAGTCCATATTTAAAAGTACAGGTGGCAACAGCTGAGCTGGTCTCAGGACCCTGGGCTGCCCTGTGCTTTACAGTGAAAAAAGCCTTCCTAAATTTTCCTGTTTACAGTAACACCGTCACCCATAACAATTGCACCAGTCTAGAAATGAAAGTGTCATTTGGGGCCATCTAAGTGCTCCTCAATATTCCAATGCACACGCTGACCCTTCCTTATGAAAAGGGAGGAAGAGACAGCTTTTAAAATTTAAATTCTTCCCCCTAAGGCCCTGCCCAAACCTGAAACCTTTAGCGCTGTCCCTGAAAGGAAAGTGACTCTGGGGCCAAACTTTCCATTTTAAAGCTGAAAGTCCCTCTTTCCTACAAGTGGCTGTGATGTTATAGAATGTCCTTCTGGGTCTTATTGGGAGGGTCTGGGAGGGAGAGAGGATGTGGGCGTGACCTAGGAAGCCTCTTATTTTATTATTATTTGGGGGTTCCGGGGATCGAACTCAGGACCTTACGCTTACCAGGCCAGCACTTGCTCCACTGAGCTATCTCCCCAGCCCCAAGCCTCTTATTTCAAAAGCACTTGTTCTGACCTACTTTGTTTCAGTTTTCAAGTGAATTAACTGCACTTGAGAGTGAAGAGGGTCTCACCACTCCCTGTACATGAATGTGTATATGAAGTTACGTGATTAAATGAGATAGAAAGTGCTTGACGCTCACAGACTTGGTCATTTTACCGTGACGAACAAGGTCGTCAGTAGTTACAAGTTTTAGCCTTTTCCTCTTTTCCTCAATCAACTGCATTCCATATAGCAGCTGTTTCCTGCAAAAGCCCACCTGTTCCCCAAAGTGCCTCTTCCCTCGGGAACCAAAGAAGAGTCGTCCTTGCCAGCAAGGCTCGGCTCTCCTGTCTGGCACCTGGGCAGGGAAGCAACCCAGGAGTGCATGGATGCTCATGGGCGTGGGCGGGGGCACGCATGCGTGCACGCACACGCGTACCTGCGCGATTTTTACCTTTTCTGGACTCACAACTTACATCTAAATTATTCCCATCTGGTATCTTTTTTATTTTTTTTCTCACAAGATTTTTAAAAAGGAGCTCAATTTTTTAATGTGCTGTTTTGCAGAAATTAAGCAAACCTCAGCAAACTATCAGCAAATAACCAAAACGACGGGGGAAAGTGCTAACCTCGAATTAAAACCTCTTCAAGCTCCACTGGGCTTTAGATTGCTAAGTCTAAACTTTGTTTCAGGAACACTCTGAGGTTAATCAGAATGTTAATTCTTGCAATTTCAGAGCCAAATCGAAAAATGGGGGGAGATCTTTGCGAGAAAGGCTAGAAAAAATCGGTTTGAATTTACCCGCGGGCAGGCGCAAAGCGGCTAACGTCACGCTCCTCACCTCCCTGGTAGAAGGTAAGCGCGGAGGCGGGCGGCGGCTGAGCTCCACTGTCGGCTGGAGCTGACATTTTCCACGTTTCATGATCAACTGGAAATCATTGCGATTGCGCTGCCCTTCTGAGCGGGTGTTAAGCAGCTCCTTAAGAGAAATTCAAGGTTCCTTTTACTCAGAGGGAGGCCGTGGTTGTAGAAAGGCCAAGGGACGCACAGAAAACGACCCCACACTCTGCAGCTCGACCGGGCGGAGTCTCCAAGTAAGGCAGAGGTCACCTCTGCTGCCACACACCCACTGTCTGGACTCTTGCAGAAGGAGTGAGGCCATAAGCGGCCTACTGGCACCCTTTCTTTCCGCAGGCCTTGTCTCTGAATGGCAGCGGTTATAAAGCAGACTGTGTTGTTCATGACCCCTAATGGTCCTGTTAGAACTCTTGTCACTCCCATGGCCCTCTCTTGCTGATTACCTGGGGCTTTCTGAAACTCAGCCGGTAACTCAGCTGGCCAGGAAAGCAGAAGAGAAAACTGGGGAAGGAGTGACCAGAAACGTGGAAGAGAGTCAAGCTCCTCTCTTCCGTGCAGGTTTATCCATTGTAGATCAAATGGTCAGACCAGCAACAATCACATTCTGCTTTGCTAATCAGCTTGCACTAGGGAATGACATTTTATGTCACGTGATACAGAAGACCACCTACATACTTGGGTACCAGAATATCTGTAATTGAAGGGGCCAGGGAGATGGCTCAGTGGACTAAGCACTTCCCTGGCAAGCACAAGGGTCTGAGTTCTCAATCCCTGGTTCTTAAAAAAAAAAAAAAAAAAAATCTGTAATTGAATTTGTGGAATGTGAAACAGAAAGTAGTCAGGTGATCCTAATGGATGAAGATAAAAAATTTTCTCTAGTGTCTACTTGGTCAGACCTGTTTTTGTCTTCCATTTCTTATAGATATGACATGATGACACTCCTGTAGTGAACTGGTTTTGAGAGGAGGATGTTTTGGAATATTTAGCCAGCAACCTTCCCATTACAGCTATAGACTTGGCTTGCACTTTGCCATCTTAAGGCACAGCTACTTGGTGTAAACTTACCATGCAGAGGCAGCGGCTACCAAATTTCCAGACCACTCACTCTTCTTAGCAGTTGACTGTGAGCCTGAGGTTTCACATTTTGCCCTTCAGGCAATTGCTAATGTCACAATCCTCATTTGGAAAATGAACCGAGAAGGTCTTAGACCAAGATGGGGATTATGATGGAGGAGGGAAGAAACTGGGAATTCCAATGAAATGCCAATATTCAGTACATTTTAGCTTTATGAATCCTTAGAAACACCAAGCCTGAAGCCTTTTGTTGTTAGGAAGATAATGATGATTAAAAGCAAGTCATGCTTCTTAAAAATAATATAGCTCTTGGATAATTCAACGCATCTCTTTTTCATATTTGTGATCTTTCCTGAAACCCCTAAGGCTGTGCCTTAACAGGTAATAATGCTTTATTTGAAAGGGGCTTCTCATAATCTCTGGGATACCTTCTGTGCCCCATTTCTCTGAAGCTGCATCTCTGCATAGTAGAAAGCCTGCAAGTGGCAGGAGGAAGGTGACAGGAACCTCTAAGGGAGACACCTGAAAGCTGGCTCATGGGAGAAGTGACAGGAGCAATTCTCATTTTCCAAATAGAAGTGCTGCTTCTATGTGCCATTTACATAATTTAAAAATATCTGTGAACATTTATAAACATGGACATATATATATATTAGTTATTAGTAAGAGATACTTCCTAATACAATTATAGGGAAATGACTGAGTCAGATTTTATTTAAAGCAGATTTAACCTTTGCATTAGAAGGAAGATGGCCCGGGCTTGCCAAATGTCTAGGTTCAGTTGTGAGCAGGGTCCTGAATGTATTGGTCCATTCTAGGAGACCCCAAGCTGTTCAGGGGTGTCTAGGTGGTACTTGGCTCAGAGAGAGGCTGGAAAAAGCAACAGAAGTAAAGTTTTCCCCACAACTTTAATTACAGATTCAGAATCTTCTTTTCTCCCAGGATCTGTCTCCTGCCCCATTACCTGGTTCTGCTGGAAATCTTAGTTGAGTTGCTTGGGTATGGCATGCTGATTAGCACCAGAGGCTGGGTGCTAATTCTCTGCTGCTTTCTTTTCAGGAGAAGCTGTCCACTTAGCCCGGGATTTTGGGTACATTTGTGAAACAGAGTTTCCAGCTAAAGCTGTCTCTGAGTATCTGAACCGGCAGCACACGGATCCCAGTGACCTGCACTCACGAAAGAACATGTTGCTGGCAACCAAGTGAGTGTCTCAGGGCCCTGGGCTCCCATCATGCTGGGCCACCCATGGGGGCGGGAGGTGTGTGCAGCAGCGCGAAATCCTCTGCAGGAAAGAGAGCTGTGGTTAGTTAGTAGCAGCACTTCAGCCAGTGCATCCAGGGCTAGACAGCCTCCCCGGCTCAGCCAGGATGGGCAGAGGTGGTGGGCTATGGGCTTATCTAAGTCCTCTTCTCTCTTTGCACCTCTAGCTTTATTAATATGAAGTGGGCATTTTACAGCTCTTTTCTACAACCCCAGGGAAGTCAGGCAGATCTTTTCCAAGCCAGCTCTGGAAAAAAAAAGGACCTGCTTGGAAGGTGTATATTGCCGCTGGGGTGTCCCATCTGTCTCTCTGCCATCCCCGTACAGCCCCGAGTGCTTGCCCAAGGTGTCTACGTGTCGCCCACCTGTACCCATCTCTACCCACAGCTCTAATTACTCCGTTTCCAACGTTGCTGTTTGTCATCTTCTACAGACTTGTAAAATTTACTGCAATTCCAGAGGGGAAAATAGTAAATCTTTAGCTAAATTTAGGTCTAGAGCTCATTTGAACTTTTACAGTGGGTTTTCTATTTATTTGATTTACTCCTGTCTTTGGCTTCGGTGTCATATTGTTAGTGTTTTATGGCCAGCTCAGGTCTGCAGTGGGCTGCGCTGCGTGCGCCCGCACGTTTCTCTCGCAGGCTTGGCCTGAGCAGCGCACTCATTTATTTAGTGCTCCAGGACGCGGTTGTTCGGTTGACAGCGTAATTTAAAGAAATATATGGAAGGCTGAAAAATCATTTGCTCAAATTTGTCCAGATGTTTTTGAGACGTGATTGGAATTTGATTGCCCCTTTCCGCAGGGTCAAAAAATATTAATGTCCCAGAACTTTAATTGCTTACAGACCCTGGTTTGGGCTTTGAAGATTTAAAATGTTTAACTCTAAGCATTTGTTCTCCTCACTACAGAATTTCCTTTTTGGCACTTTAGTAATGAGTACAAACTTAAGGAAAGATTTTAACCATCTCCCACAATGATCAAAACCTGGTCTCCACCCTCTTTAGGGCTTTCCTCTGAGGTAAGGCTAGGAATATGGTAGATCTTTGTCAGGAGGTTGCTCTGGACCCCCTGGGCGTGGGAGACCTGTTGTGTCTTGTAATGGAAGCAGGTTACTGTAGGGAAAAATAAAAATAAAACAAAGTGTGTGAATCGGATAACAGGATTCTGCAAACATCTCAGGAGTTCCCTAAGGGATGCTTGTGACAAACCAGCTCTTGCAGTCTTGTTTTTCTTAAGCCAGTACTTTGCAACTTGAGGGTACCAGAATCCTCCAGGGAGCTTTCCTGAGATAGTTCGGAGTACAGACCTCTCCTCTATCACTCTGCGCTGGATTTGATGGGGAGGAGTGTAGGGATTTGGGCCTGTGGATATGAATACCCTCGCTGATTCTGAGGCATCTCCTGCTGAAAACTGACCCACTGAGATCAGAACAGTGGCCTGCTTCTTCCCAGGGACCTGAGGACAGAAGGAGGGTACCTGGTAATGTTCCCCGCCCACCCAGAAGTCTGAAAATCTAAAATCCTGCTAGTGCAGCTACAGGGGGAGGATGGGAGGAAGCAGGCCCTGCTTGGTTTGTCAGTAACCATAGCCAAATCGGCCCCCACTGGGGAAGGGTGCCCAGAGTCCTTCCAACACAGTGACCTACTCTGTTTCCCTGTGGCCAGACCAGGTGTTGCCCAGTTGCTTAGGCTGTCCTTGAGTTCTGTGCAGAATTAGGCTATCCCACGTTTGCTTCCCTTAGAATCAATCCTCAGGCCAGCTAGAGGCAAGCAGCCAGAGGCCTGGCAGTCATGGCAAGGGTGGCCGTTGGAGTGCGGCATCTCTGCTGGCCAGCAGAGCCAAGCCCTCTGACCTGCTAGGCTGGAGCCCTCCATCCACTTCTTACATTAAAACATTTGTCAAATAAGCTCACTCTAGAATTGGGCATGCAGGATTTCTAAGGCTGGATCTCTCTAAAGTGTAGATGCCTTGAAGAAATAAAAACCTTCAAAAAATAAAAATCTGGCTTCCCTAGTGTTTTCACAGTTTATCTTTAGATTTCATTTAAACTATGTGGGAACCTTTGATTTTGACAAGAATCCTATTATGGGAAGATTTTTATTAGCTCATACTTGCAAATTAAAAAGTAGAACTTTGTTTTTAAAGAAAAAAATCCTCTTGCTGTGTATTGCAGGTAAACAGGTTTTGTTTTATTTTTTTGGTGCTTTGAATGCTATCAGCATTCTGTCCTAGAATAAACAGTGTCTGCCCTGGGCCACGCAAGGCTCAGCAATCTGCTTCACTGCAGGGCGGGCTTGTGGCCCAGGGCCTAAATCTTTCAGGGCTTTTTGTGTCTGATCACCAAGAGGTGGAAGAGGCAGGCGAGAGGAGGGGAGAAGGACGTAAAGGAATGCCAGGTGAGTGTGCACAAGTATGGAATATTTGAAGGTTGAAATCCTCCTCAGGTTGCTAGAGTAGAACCCAGCTGTCCTGGAATGAAGGGACAGGAAGGCGAAGAAACGAAACAAAAAATTAAAACGACAAGGCTTGGGGTTGAAAGTGGCACCTTGCTCCCCACCCCCGCTGTTCTTCCAGTCCCAGCTGCTTCCAGGGAGTGAGCGAGGAAAGGAAAGTGAGCAGAATCGCCTCCGTAGCCCAGCTCCGCAGATCAGGGCCTCTGGGCTTCCTGCAGTGTCTCCTTTCTAATGCCAAATGCCAGTGACAATCGGTGATCTTCTGTTCTTCCCTCACCCCCACTGCAGGCAACTTTGTAAAGAATTCACGGATCTGCTGGCTCAGGACCGGACACCGATCGGGAACAGCCGGCCCAGCCCAATCCTGGAGCCCGGGATCCAGAGCTGCCTCACGCACTTCAGCCTAATCACCCACGGCTTTGGCGCCCCGGCTATTTGCGCGGCGCTCACGGCCCTGCAGAACTATCTCACCGAGGCGCTGAAAGGCATGGACAAGATGTTCCTGAGCAGTACCGCCCCTAACAGGCACACATCTGGGGAAGGCCCAGGTAGTAAAACTGGCGACAAGGAGGAAAAACACAGGAAATGAAAAAAAAAAAAAAAAAAAAAGTTTTAAAAAAAGAAGGAAAAATGTTTTAAATACAAAAGGAAACAGAAAAAAAATAATTTTAGCTTTAAAATATCAGATTGGCTTTGGAAGAATTATATTAGGTAGAAAACACATACAGTCAAAATTTTAAAAAAGAAAGCTAAATAACTTTTAAAAAAATCCTGAGGCATACAGCGGAGCAACAGTATCGGTTCTCAGTGTCTATTTCAAGATTACACTTGGAGACCACCGTCCGGATTTCCCACTTCGGTTCTTTCGAGCTTAGTAATACTGATAATAAAAGAAAACTATGATTTTCCCCTTTGGAAAACAAACCTAAGACTAAATATGAGAAAACGCTAACTTATTGGAAGAAAATCGGAGAAACGTTGTTGTCAGTGCTTTGGGAGCTTGTGGACTGAGATGCACGAACTTTTTAATTTTTAATATTTTTTTACGAAACTTTCGCAGTCCCCACCCCATTTCACCTGGCCCCTCTCCCAGCCACCCTTTTCTACAGCTACCCTCCTTACTGACACTGTTCTGGGAATCTTCTGGATGCAAAGAGTGTGATTAGCCCCTTGGTGAGGTTTAGGTCATCTTGGTCCTGGCCCAGCCTGTGTTCCTAGCTTCCGGGGCCCAGGTCCCTGGCGGTTTCCAAAGTAGGGAGGTACTGCTGCCGGGCGGGGGTGCAGTTTTGGGAGCCTCAGGCTGGGCAGCCTGAGCCTCAGGCTGCTGGGCTCGGCAAATCCGGATCACTAAGCTGATTCAGACTCATCATCCATTCCTTGCAGAAATGTTCCTAGTTACCAGCCTTGCCAGTATCTGCATACAGAGAATCTTGCATTTGTATTTGTGTCATCTACCGATTTTAAGAACTATAGTAAAAGAATCCAAAACAGTATGAATACGTTGATTAGTATGTAATCCCTTCGGAGGGGTATGTACCATTTCATTCTCTTCTGTTTTCCAAAGCTCTGCCCGCATGGTTTATGAGCTTCTTCAAAGAGGACTTGGGCTTTCTACACAATCTATAAGGTACTGAGAAAAAAAAAAAAATCCAATCCTTTTTAAGTCAGAGCTTGCGTGTCAGGATTCTGCAGGTGCACTTCTTTAAAGAAGCTCAAAGGGAATAATATAGAAAGTGGCCAATAAGATGGAGGCAGTTTTGAGTCTACTTGCCAGCATCCTCAACGCCGGCACTCCAGTGGGGGTAGGGTTGTGAAAAGTGAATTTTAGGGGAAAAGGGTAGGAGTTCTTGAAGTTCTATATCCTATCAGTACTGCCCTCACTTAAAATAGATTCCATTTCCCCAGGCCCTTTGTTGGTTACTGTTTTAATGAGGTGGGGGCAGCTTTTCTAGGGAAGAGGGTGACACAAATTCTAATGTTTCAGCAACAACTGCTTCTTTACAAGAAGTTGCTTTAGGCACGGGGCATCTTCCCTACCCAGATGTGCACTTGTGGTGGCATAGAATGGTAAAATACTGCAAAGTGAAAGGTAATGCAGCTCAGCTTTGAATTTTACCATTGGGACTATTCCCAAAGGATAGTTTCATGCATCTAATATTTTTCACTTCTGGCAGCCCAGGTCATTTCTGGGATTCCATCTTAGTGTTATCGTGAAAGAAAATCTAGATTCCATTGTCAGAGGTTCCCAAGAGCAGTAAGAAATCCCCTGGGGGTGTGTGTGGGAGAAACAGGTTTCTAAATTTAGTGTAGGTACATGCACCTCTTTTAAACAAAGTATGAAGAACCTCTGCAACATCCCTTGCTGACAATCCAGATGTTCTGCAGAATTTGTGGACAAGACCAATTTACATCTCCAAGTCTCTCATTTTTTGCCTCCCCCCCACACCTCTCCACTTCCCGTGAAGGGGGAGGGTTGGGTTTTGCAACCTGTGGAAATCTATGCCCAGGGAAGGAGGAAAGGGTTTGAGAGCTGGTATCAGGTGACAAGGAAGGTCCCAATGAAGCTCCTCTCCTACCTTTAGCTGTACCTCAAGCCCGTGGGTGTGCAGGGCGCAGCCCTGGTCGTGTTTGGAGGAGTGCAGAGGTCAGGAACAGGACCTTATGGAAAGTGTAGCCCCTTTCTCCTCCCAGTTGAGAAGCCTGCACCTTTGTCTGTTGGCCGGAACGCTTGGGTTAAATGTGTTCGGATTGCACAGGGCCGGGAGGAAGCACACTGAAAACCATCATCTCCTTTCCTTGCAGGGCAACGCGCCCCACGCGTGTGACCTGCGAGAGACGCGATGGACGCGCCTTGCTCTTACTGTGCAGGTCCAGAGAGCAGGGGGGCCGCTCGAGCCCAGGCGTGTTGAGGACATAGACTCAGCCACTGCGGGCCGCCGGCGGCGCTCTCGGTCTCACCCTAAAGGCTAAGGCGACCGAGAAAGCCCCGTGCTCCAGTAGGTAAAGGGGCGGCGCCCTGAGGGTCGTAAGCGGGAGGGGTTCCAGGGCTACGCAGGAGGGGCTCCTGCTCCCTCAGGAAGAGTGACCTAAGAATATGCAAGGAACCAGAAGCTTCCCCTTCTCCGGGTCAGAACGGAAATGCTCTCCTCGCTCTTGCTCCCTGGGGGCGGGGGAGAGTGGAATGAGAACGGCCTTACTAGGCCACTAAGGCTCCCTCCTCGCCCTCGTCCCTGGGCCCCTTGCCCCGCCCCCGTCTGCAAGCACAGTGGGCGCACCCCTTCTCGTTTCAAGTGGGGTTCCTGCCCGGTTGCATTCGTGTCAGCTAGGTCTACGTTTATCTGATAATTGAGTTATTAAAAGATTTGGTTTCCTTGGGCTTATAAATCAATAAACAGGAAGATTAACACAAGAGTTGCCTTTTAAGTCAAGAAAAATGTTTAAGGAGAGACCCTTTGAGGTTTGTTTTCAAACCAAATGGGTGAGTTGGAACCCTCGCCCAACCCCCTCGTTGAAGACATTCAGCTGTGCCCGCTTCCCCCTTCCTAAATGCTGGGTCCCAAACCACAGTAAGATCTAAGGACAGACGGAAAGAGTGAAGATGCCACATCGCTGTCCTCGAGCTGCCACTCTGCAAGGTCCTCTAAAGGTCCCACACGTCTCCAGGCCGCTGTCTGTCTGTCCTGCGACCAGCTACCTGGATGGCCTCAAGGCAAGAGCAAAGGCTGTTCTAAGTGAGCATTCCATCTGGAAGGTTCTTTAACTTCTCCACTACATGGGAAATAATTTTCTCTCCTGCCCTCTTCTGAATTCTCTTGCTTTTTCTTTCCTTGTTTCTGGCCTCCACAACCTTAGCTTTCTTCACCTCTACCTAAAGGACTAAAGAGGCTTTCAAAGACTTTATTTTTGTTTTCTTTGGCCAAGGAAACCACTCTTTTCTCAAACAACTATTTCATATCCTATGGAAACTTTGGTCCAATGGAAAACACGAAAGTCTGAATTTAAGTACTTAGTGATCTTCCAGTACAACGAGTTCCTAGTTAAGAGTGTTCATAGAACATTTGTCAAAGCAGCTGATATCCTGTACTTTACAATACAGTATGTGGAAATGAAATGATAACCCTAAACTATCTGATGTTGCCTCAACAGCCCAAAAGGGTTTTCCCTCCTTTGATGATGTATATTAAATTATTGGCATAAAAAGAGAAATACTGAAATTAGTGTTTTTTTTTTTTCTTTAAAGAAATGAACTCCATCCTTCTTAAAACTCCAAAATCACTCCTCTTTTGGGTTGGTGTCTAATTCACTAATATTGCTTTTGCCACACAATTGAGAAGTATCAATCTATCACCTCTTCATGAGAAGAGCTCTAGAGGCTGTCCATGTTAAGTTTGTATATATTTATTTATGCTTAATTTAATGGGAATGTGTAAATATGGCGAGCAAGTAGTTTGGGATTATTTATCTGTGAATCTATACCTCTGTGAATGGGTGGTTAAAAATAAAACCGCTTGACCCTAGGTAGAATCCTATCGGAATTTTTTCTGTTCTTTATAGACAAGCTGTTATGGTACTGGGTTGAAATTGGTTTATTGTCCAGTGTTGATCTGATTTACATAAATAAAAAGATTGTTGTGTTTTTGTTGTGTTTTCATCTTTAGTTTCTTAAATATGGGTGTAGTTGAACTGCATAGACAGAAAAGACCTATAGCAAACTCTTTGTTCATACCTCCTCGCTGAAGCACACAGTGTTTTATTCTTATAGCAGAAACATAATAAACTTTATCAGAAAAGGAGCATTTGTCTTCCTGAGAAGTGCTCTTTTATTTTTTAAATTCCAAGTCTTCTCCTATCCCTAAACAGATTTGGAATAAAAGTTCATGTCAACTGCTTCTTTTGGTTTACTTTGCCCTTTGGTTGATGAGGCAGGAACTAAATGATTCTGGGCTCAAGTCAAATAGGCTGGGCCTTGCCCACTCACTGCTGGTGGTGTGGCACTCTGACAAGGTGTTCCCAGAAAGGACAGCATGGAGATAAAAATCTGCAGGGCTGCTTTGGAGTCCTGCCCCCCCCCCCTACCGGGATCAAGAGGAATTAGCAGACCTTTCCAGGACTGAATTTGCCTCTTTTCAGTAGTAAGAGACATTTCACAAATAAATGGGGGGGGGGGGAATTCCCTTGATAGGGAAGATGAATAAGTTGCATATATTCTAAAAAGCTGCCTCTTACCTTTGGAGGAAAGGCTGCTTGGAGAAGCCCACTTTTCTTATTTGGGTCAAGAGGCTTCACCCTGTCCCTGATAAACTGTGGTCACTGAACTTCGTGATCTGTATCCTACCGCAGGAATAGGGTATCTTTTCTAAGACTAGGAAAGCAAAATCATCCAAGATGTCTTACAAGTTGGGTCAGCCACAGCTTCTTTCAGTCCTCATGACATTTATCTGTCATGGACAGATAAAATGGACCTCTGAAGAGTCTCTTCCTCACCAACTCTGTCATGTTAACATAGAAAGCAGGAGCAATATGCTTCCCAATTTAAGTACAATCGAAAAATACATCTTAAGGACAGACTTTTTGGAAGCGCTCACTTAGCTGGTGCTCAGTCATTTCACATTAGGCTTCCTATATCCATTTTCTGGTTTTCAGGTCAATCATTTCCAGTTGAATTTATAAAGACAGAAGAGACCAGGAAGCCTGTTTTATGTGAGTCCCCCTTTCTCATTTACTAATTTAAAAAGGGAAAGTATCACAGCTAGAACTATAAAGAATAGTGAAATAAAAAAAAAAAGGAACAGAAAGTAGCGAGGGAAGAAAAAAACAAAGGGAGTGTGATTATGGGTGGGCCATTTAGCATGAAGAAAATATGTACTGCATATACTTTAGTTTCTGGCTCAGCTGTGTTACACTGAGTTTCCTTTTTATTTGTCTTGCAGAGTGTGGGTTTGGCTGCCACTGGGCCTATTACACAGGTAGTGTGGGTGATTTCCCTACTCAGGCTTTCCTACAGACCCTTAACACCACCCCTGGACAGAGAGTCAAGCAATCTACTATCCCACTGGGAAACTCCAGCCACCAGTCGTCCCTGCCATCACTGGCAAGAAGGTAAAGAAATTATCCCTACCACATAAAACCCAAGGTTCTGAGGGGGGTAACCCGGGCGGGGAGGGGGGGAACTGCAGAAAAGACCTGGAAGAATAGGAAAGGAAAGAGGGGCAGGAATCCTTGCCCAACCAAAGGCCCGGGCAGCCTCCACAGCTCCAGGTCGGCTGTCAGGGCCTTATACTGTGATAGCGGAATAGATAGAGTGACCAGGCCAGTGACCAGCGGGACCCCTGGACGGTGCTGCTCCTGCCATCCTCAGATTGCCTGACTAGATGGTGTTTTTACAGTGCCTCAGAAGCCCACTCATGGGCCAGGTTTAGCTGTTAAGGGTTTGTTGAAAAACAACGATAGGAAGAAGTGACTTTTTTTTTTTTTTTAATGGAGGCCTTATTACTATTCTTCATTTGCAAATAACAGCCCCGGGCCCTCCCTTGTTACTGGGTGTCAGAAGTGGGAGCACCAGAGAGCTGCTAGCCCTGTGGGAAGTGACCTTTCCTGAGGGACCCTGCGGTTCTGGCGCAAGCTGCCTTCCAGGCCCCAACTTCCTGAGAGGCTGACTGTCATGCTGAAGCCTCAAAAATCAAACATGCAGCTCCAGGTCCATTAATTTTAGCTCCTCATTAATCTATTTATAAGTGAGCCAGCGTTGGCTCTATAAATACAGTGCTATAAAATTGAACTCTTTCCCATAAATCTTCCAAACTGTTTATTTACATGCATTGCCTGGCCCGCTTAAGGATCCTCGGGTGAACTCGGGAAGGACGCTGGTGGTCCAGACCCACGCGAGGTGTTTCCACTCCTTCCCTCTCGCCACAAGGAAACACCCCGCAGGGGGAGGGGAGAGGCAAGGAGGGGCGCTGCTTTTTCTTGGAAGGCCTGAGACCTTCTGCAGATAATTCAGGCGAGAGGTGGAGCCAGGCCGAGTCGGGGTCACATCCGTTGCTGAGAGAGGCTTCTGCATAAAAACGCCCCTTGAATGTTTTGAAAAGCCCTTTCGTTGCCAGTAGACTCCGCAAAGCAGGCAGCACAACCCTTCATCAGGTGCAGCTCGACCAGGCAAGGAGGGGTGCAGTCTTTCTTGACTTTGCTTCCTTGATCCGACCCCAAACTTGCACTCCCCAGATCTTCACCCCAAGCCCAGGGTTGATACAGGTCTCGGCCTTCCCGCAACTGCAGCCCCTCTCACAGCTTGCCCTCGCGCTTTTCTCCCTTCGCTGGTTCAAGCCCCAAGCATGACACAGTCGGTTTGCCCAGAGGGGTCGGCCCAATGCCTTTCAGGCCCTGTCTCCAGGTTGAGGCTCCTCCAGACCCCTCCCAAGCTCTGCACTGGGCTCAATACCACGGGCTTCTCCCATTTCCGGGACGCAGCGGCGCACAGCACCCAGCAGGCGCGGGGCTGCACCCTCAGGGGGCACAGCGTCGCGGGCCGCGCCGACGATGGGCACGTGCGACGAGCCGACGCACGCCGTGCCCAGCGCCCGCAGCTAGGCACGCTCAGAGGTTGCAGGGCAGCGCATCGGCAGAGCGCAGGCGCAGGCGCCCACGCACGCGCACTGGGGCGCCGATCGGCGCCCAGTGCGCACCCAAGCTCCGGCCTGGGTCCCCGCGCCTGTGCCCGCAGCGCTTTTTGGTGTGCGCCGTCGGGGTGAAGGCGCTGCGTTTGCGAAAGGCGCTGCCTTGGGCAGCTTTTTTGTTATTGTTTTTCCCCTGCCCCCGCGTCCCCCCGCACGTCCTAAGAAGTTTATGCTTAAGTTGAGAGCCCGTTCTGTCGCACGGCTCAGCTCTTTTCACCTGGCCCATGCTGGCAGGGTCAGGCGGCTGTTTGGCGCCCACTTGTTCAGATCCTGTGAGTTCCTGCGCACTTGCAGTTTTGCTTTTTCTTGGAAGGCCTTAGACCTTCTGCAGATAATTCAGGCGAGAGCTGGAGCCAGGCCGAGTCGGGGTCACATCCGTTGCTGAGAGAGGCTTCTGCATAAAAACGCCCCTTGAATGTTTTGAAAAGCCCCTTCGTTACCAGTAGACTCCGCAAAGCGCGACCTGCCAGGCCGCAGGCAGCACAACCCTTCAACATGTGCAGCTGGACCAGTTAACGCCCTAGAAGACATTAGCAAATGCTTCAAGGATGGGCTGTCAGCTGTCATCAGCCTACTCCGCTCACCGAGCCATTTGCGTAACTGGGAGGAGGGCAGGAAGGGATACACAGGCGTGGAGTATTTGGTGGTGGTGGGTGAGTGTCAGAGCTTGTCCCTTTTAACAGCCAAGCACCCAAAGTTACGCCAGTATTCATCAAATGCAGATGCAAGGAAACTGGGGCCTGAGCAGTGGGGTACAGACTCCACCGAAGAGGATCTTCTGCAGAAAGCTTCTGCAAGGTTTTGAGAGTGGAAATCATGCCGATCTACTCGGGGTGAAAACTTCCCAGTTCTGCTAGTCTAGTACAGAGGCTGCCATGGCCCACCCACCCAAGAAAATGAGCCTTGTGAGCTCCTATGAGCCAGGAGGTCCTGAGGTCTAGACACTGATATTCACACCCTCAGAAGAGGTCAGGCAGCATCTGATTGCAGGGAACACAGGCAAAAGTGAGACAGGTAAATTCAGTTTCTGGGGAGATAGGATTTTAGGTAGTTTTACCCAGCCTCAAAAAGGGACAGATAGGTGCAGTGTCTGGGAAAATCCAAGCCAATTCAAAGAAATAAGCATTAAACCAAACCAAACTAGATGGGTTTGACTAGCCCATGTCACCGTCCTCCCTCCCCAAACCCCCAACATGCGCTGGTGGTAGCTTTAAGATCCTAGCATCAACCTTAGACCTGGATGAATTTTGCATAAATGTACCATCCCTGACAGGTGATTTTGCCAAGCGACCAGGCCAGAGAACTTCTTTGGGGGGATTGTAGTTAAGGCTGTTCACCAGCAGCACACACAATATCATGATATAAAAAATTCCAATATCCAGACTAAACCAAAACCAGCCACAACGTAGTAGCACTTACCAATGTGAAGTTTCTGTGGTGAGAAAGTCCCATGTGTTAAGGAGGAAATATCTTGTTAGTTTTATTTTTGTATTTATTAGGTTGCAAAGCACTTGCCTTCAAGACAGAACTCTTTGGTCAGACATTCCAAAAAAAAAAAAAAAAAAAAAAATGGAAACTATCAAGATTTGAAGCAAGGCTTACTCATTTTAAATGGTTGTTTCTCTTATTGTACTGTCCCTTTGGCTGTCTTGAGGGACACAGGAGAAGGGCCATAGGCATGAGCTTTCCTGTCACAATGAGACCATGAAGGCATTCATTCATCTTTATATTAAATCTAAACGCTTCTTCTTATGCTATGATAAGAACCAGTCAAGACGATGGGGCCAAAAAAATCCAAAGAAAGGTCAAGCTGATCTGGGTCCCTGTGACCTTTCACCTTTTCTTTAATTTTCAGAAGTGAACATCTGTGTTTAGTGACCAGTGTCTGAAAGTAATAAAGACAATTAGAGCATTTTATGTTTTTTTTTTTTTCTTTTTCTTTTTCTTGGAGGATTGTGTGCCAGCACAGAGAGGTTAAATTTTCATTGATGAGACTGTTTTGCAGGAAAAAAAAAATCACAGGACTGGCATACACCGAGCACTGCCAATGCATGAGCTCTGAGGAATGTGGGGTAGGAGTTCCTGAAGCTGTAGATCGCTTACTGCTCCTTTCTCCATCTTCATCAGCCTGTGGCACTTAAGAAAAGAATCACATTTATTTGTCACTGCTCCAAGGAGGTGATGTCCATATTTTTCCAGCCCTGTTCTCCATTTACTTGTAGTTCGGAAGACTACTGAATGACATTTATGGATATAGTCTCACCCTCCTGCCAACATGAAGACCCTTTCTTTTTCTTCCACATAGAATCAAAATAAACTCAAACAACTGAAGTAAACAGAAATAGCCCTGCTTCTTTATTGAGAACTGTTTCAGCCCTTGAGCCCGTAAAACTTCGAAGTTGACTAATCTTGAGCTCAATTGAAAGGGCCAGAGATCTGAAAGAATAAGATATTCCAGAGATAACCAATTAGAGAAATTTATGTCCAAAACAAACGTCAAGATTGAAATAATGCATTTTCTCAGTACACGTTGTCCCCATGGCCCTCTGTGGTGGGTTTTTGATGATCCGGAGCTCATTTCCTGTACAGGGCACATCTCTGATCTTGCAGAGCAATGTGTGTGCCTCTAACTACATAACAACTGAAAAATTCTCTCAGGAGAAGTTAGAGCTGAAAAATGGCAAAATATCTTCCTGCCCGTATCTCTGCCTCTACTCTCAGACATGTTCTAGAATCTCAGTTAAAGTGGCATCTTTTTTTCTTAATAGAAGTTATTTAGAAAAAACACCTTCCATGCAATGCTCTAAACTTTGTAGAAGAGGGTGTGTCTAAGAACCAGAGCATGAAATCTTACATTGAAGACAGAGATTTTCTGTCACCTCTGTCCTGGTTGGCTTCCCTGTAGGTCATCACCAATGTGTACATGGAAACATGAATTTGCAGTTGGAGGGCTCTACGTTTATCCACATATGCGCACAGGCACATGCAGAAGACTGTTTCTACTCATTCTTTCCCCTTGATGCTAAACATGTGTTGGGAAGTTTGAGATTCTCACTTCTCCAGATCATATTTGCGACTTTGTTCTCAACACACACAGTTTGGAAACCGACAAGGTGATAACTAGGTTATTTTTCCTCTCTCCCTTCTTTTGCTGATAATAACTCTGTCCTCCCTTTCCTCTTCCCCACTGACTCCCCCCTCCCCAGCATTCTGTCAAGCAATAGGCTGTAAAATAGTTATCCAGACCAGCAGCCAGGCAAGTGCCATTTGAGAGTAATTTCTGCCCCAAGCGTTTAGCCCAGGGCAAAGCAAGCGTGCTCTCGAACTGATCAACCTGGATATTTCATTATTCATTAATTTACTGTTTAACCAAATCCCACTCATTATCAGAGGCAACGCTTGGCAGAGCCCAGCGAACAGTAGCAGTTGGTGTCAGGCGTGGAGAATTGGCCCATTTGATCCTGGGCTGTTTTATTATTCAACACCACTGACTGAGAAAAAGGTCCATGAATAATAAAGAGCCAAAGCGTGTTTGAACTGAGAAGCATGACACAGCCTTACAAAACAGCAGTTAGAAAATTAAAGGCAAGGTGGCCCAGACTTTGCATTTTTTATCGTGGCTGTGGGCACAGACATTTATATCCCTGCATTGTTTTCAGTGTTTTTTTCTAAGTCCTTAAGACAGAATTATTTGTTTCAGTGGCACCCTTTCAAAACAGGCCATTGGAGATCTCAGGAGCAAACTTACACAGCAAGAAACAAACATGCCTCCAGATGGGAACTGGAAACGTCATTTCTAACCTTATAATCAGTTAGGTCCTTTGTGGCCCTTCTCAGCTGAGGGGAACATGGGGTTGACTTTAATTCTCCTTTGGACCTGCCATCATCCATACCCTGCTTTGGTTTAATAATATAATTCACGACGCCAATTAGATGCATGCTGAATTCCATTTCTATTTCCAGACCCACAGTGGGGTCTAAGAGCCCTACCTGGATACTTAGGGCACATAAGAAGGAGCGGATAGACCGTGTAGATAACATTAGATGTCTCAGCATCAGAGAGGGACCTATGAAATGTATTTGGATGGAGAGAGCAGTTTATACCCTCCCATAGCATCTCTTCTGTGTTTACACAGGCAGTGCTGTAGTAGCCATAAATTCTCCCAGACTTTGGTTAGGTCTAGAAGTGTGCAATTGAATTGAATATATTTGAATATAGTTGTGACACCCACTGCCAGTGTGCTTGGAAGTCTGCTGCCCTTAGGGATGACCTGTCCTGTTAGCCTTTTCATATTTTTAATCCATTGATTTGCATGGTACTTGAGTAAGTATGGCAGAGCCTAAAGCAGCAACATTTGCAGAACCTTTGTGAGCTGGCCTCTGCTATCTAGGAGGCTGTTTACTTTATGCAGACACAGTTCTACTTAGAGGAATACAGCACAAGAGGTATGGTTCCTACATTTAGATGAGTATTAGCTGTGCGGGGGGGGGGGGGGAAAGTACCTGGAGACCAATAAAGTCCCTACGGGTTCCTCACACTTATCAGAAGTCGTGTGTAAATTGGGTGTGGTGGTGCGGAGCTGTACTCGAAGCACTCCCAGAGCCCCAGGCAGGAAGACTGCAAGTTGGAGCTCAGCCTCAGAAACTTAATGACTTAGGAAGATTCTGTCTGCAGCCAAACAGCAGTAAGGATGTAGCTTGGTGTGGAGATCCTGGGTTCATTGCCCAGTACCATTCCCCCCAAGATTATCCATCTATCTCTATTATCTCTGTCTATCTACTCATTCTTCATTTTCTTTAATTGATTTTATTGAGAAAGAAATAGCAATGAGACAGTTTCAAAACAGGTTATTAGGACAGTTACAATAATTAATACCTTGCATATTGTTGTCTTCATAGCAGTCATTCATAGCACAAGATACAGACATGATATCTTGTCTAAACACTATTAGTACAAATCTTTCTTCTTAGGGAACTAAAAGTAGCTATATAGCTAACCTATTATATATATATATAT
>PVKA01030361.1:0-11850 GCA_004027165.1 Ctenomys sociabilis
TCCTTTGAATGTGAGCTCCTTCTTCTCTCTAGCAGCTTTCAGCATATTATTTTTGTGTTGGATTTCTGGGATCTTAACTATTATATGTCTTGGTGTGTTTTCACTTGGGTTGAGGTTATTTGGTGTTCTGTATGCTTCGGTGACCTGAATGTTGGATTGTTTCCTCATATTTGGGAGGTTTTCTGCTATTATTTCTCCCCAAATTCTTTTTATGTCATTTGTATTGACTCCTTCATTCTCGTTGATACCAATTATTCTCACATTGTTCATCCTGGCATCATCTTGCAGTTGATGGATTACTTTTTCCTGCATTCTCGTTGTTTTTAAGAGATCCTTTCTCACCTTTTCACTTGCTGCTCCTGCGTCTTCAAGATTTGAAACTGCTTTCACTCAGACGATTTTGTAGGCTCGTGATTGCTATTTTTAGTTCTTCTATATCTCTTTGACTGTGTTTCATGTGTTCTATTTCTTTTCTGTATTGCTCATTCAAGGAATCCATCATATTTCTGATCTCCTCTATTTTTTTTATCCATGTCTTCTTTAGAGGTAGTTGTTTATTCTTTTTCTGCTGTGTTTCTTCCAAGTTGGATTTCCTCTGTATATTTCTGGACTTGTTTCGGTATTTCAGATCCTATGACTTCAAAAGTTCTTTTTTGATTTCAGAACTTATTTCTGCTTTGAGTTCCTCATGATCTTTCTGTTGTTGTTTCTTTGCTTTGGATGCTGTTAATTCATATATATCAGTTGCAATAGTGCTCTCTGCACTTTTTCTGGGTGAGCATAATTTTTCCACCCAATGTTTCTGGAATTCATTGTTTATTTCAGATACTATGTATTCAACTATTTCTTTTTTAATTTTGAAATTACTTCTTGTTTTATTTCCTCTATAGCTTTCTGCTGTTGTTCCTTTGGTGCTGTATCTGTAAGTTCATTCATCGCAGCTGAGCTAGTGTCCTCTGCCCTTCCTGTTGGACTCGAGGTCTGGTATTGCATTTTTTCCCTTCTCTTTGTCATTTTGTATAGCGCTGACCTTTGACCTTTGGTGTCGAGCTTTGGCGCAGCTATAACCTTAACTTGTTATGAGATTCGGGTGTCAGTCTATTAAGTTTGAGATTATCCAGGTATGCCTCTCCTGGGTCTAGCTGTTGTGTTCAGTTCTTTTTTGCTGCAGCTCCTTTGGTTCTGCTATGTTGGTTCCCGGGCTCAGCCCTCCTGTGTCAGGCAGGTTGATCCCCAGGTGGGCGGGCCTGGGCGTTGGTGGGTCTTCTTGGCTCACAGAAGGATAGTGAATGATCTTATTCACTGAGTATGCTCTACTGAGTCGGCCAGCCTGTGCTGGGTCCGGGTCTACAGACCGTAACCCAAGAAAGCTAGGAAAGGTCCCTCCGGTGCAGTGGGCCTGGAGCCCTCACTAACAGTCCAGGCTGTGCTGGGTTTCAGTCTGTGGTGTGGGATCGAGGATTGCTGAGAAATGACCCTGCGGTGTGCCAGGCTTGGAGTTCTCACTCCAGGCCGACCTTCACTGGGTCTGGGGCTGTGGGGTGGGACCTGTATTCACCTGGAAATGTTTCTCTGGCACAGTGTGCCTGGAGCTCTCACCAGGTCAGGTGGGGTGGGGGGCAGGTAATCCCTTGTAAATGTCTCTCGGGCACGGCGGGCCTGAAGTTCTACACTCACTGAACTTTGATACCCAGAGAGTCGGGGAAATTCCCACTCGTTCAGCGGGCTTTAGAGCAGGGGATAAGGGAAGGTGTTGGTGAGTAGGTCCTGAGGTTTCAGGCCAGTCATTGGCTTGGAGGGTTTGGGGGCAGAGAACCGGGTAGCGTATGTGGGAAGAAGCCAATGGCTCTCCCTCAGACTCACCACACTCTCACTGATCTGGGAACCTGGTGAGTCATGCATATTTGCACTCGCTGGGAGAGCTTGGCGCGGGATCCAGGAGGCCGCTGGAGTCAGCCACTGTCTCAGGCCGGTCTCTGGCTGGGCAGCGTGGGTGGGATCGAGTAGACTTCTGGCGTTGGTCTTGCTGTCTCGGGAGGTCTCTGGGGCTGGGCGGGCATGGGCGGGATCGAGGAGGATGGCGGAGTCGGCCACAGTGTCTCTGGCCTGTCTCTGGGGATAGGCGGGCACGGGCAGGATCGAGAGGATGGCGGAGTCAGCAGCGCTGTCTGTGGCCGGTCTCTGGGGCTGGGCGGGCGCGGGTGGGATGGAGGAGGATGGCCGAGTCGGCCGCACTTTCTCGGGAGGTCTCTGGTGCTGGGCGGGCGCAGGTGGGATGGAGGAGGATGGCCTGAACAACTATTTTGAATTGCAGTTTCACTTAATTTAATATTAATTTGCAAAGTAAAAAAAGGAGGAGCAAAAATCAGAAAGTCAGAAATAGGGTATCATACCATACATATTTTTTTTTATTTTATTTTATTGAGGAACAAATACCAATGAAACACTATCAAAACTGATTATTAGGACAATTTCAATTATTAATGCATTGTACATTGTTATCTTCTTAGCAGTTATCCATATTTCAAGAAGCAGACATTATATCCTGTAGAAATACTATTGGTACAAATCTTTCTATTATTGAATTAAGTGAAAGTAACTCTATATCTATCCTCACTATTCTGTATATAAAAATACAAAATGGTCCTTCCTTTGTATCCCCCTATGTCCTTGCAGACATGGGTTTTGCATTGGCATCTAAATACTGTAGGTGCTGTAATTCAGCAAGATGATCTAACATAGTACAGCAGGCCACAACAGTGGTGGGTTATCTGCAGAAATTGTTGACTTCAGCATTTCACTGCTCAGCATATTGATATGGCTTCACTTTATATAAATTGTTTTTATACGTTTTTGCTGGATGGTTGAGAATAAGTTAAGATAAAACTTTTATAACAAGATATGTAGCTTTTGTATTTGATAAGGTGTGTCATGTACTCTCAGGATTTATCCTGTAACTGTAGCACACTTTTTAGTGTGAGTGTTGTGGACGAGTCATGGCCATTGTTTGACCAAGATTCTCTCTGTGAAAGCCTGAGAGAAGGTTTTCTCTCCCTGTGACTCTCCACGGGGACACTCTACATCATTGGTCACTTTCCCCAGTGGCCCCATAATCTCCTTGATCACAAAATATGGGACACAACTGAGTTACATGATGTTACATTCAGGTTCTCCTATGTCCTGAGTCTTCCCTGACCTTGAAAGGCTAGAGCCTAAATTTTGGCTGACCTTTCAGCCCTTTCTTTTCTCTAGTTTTTATCTGCATACCTAGGTTGTTAACTCTCCAAAAGAGAAGCTTATTATTACCCTGCAACATATGTGGTTCAGTTTACCTTAGCTATCCGTCTAAGCATCAATCATCATAAGCATAACATGGGGGAGGTATTTTCCATCAAGTATCGATATGTTAAACTTTATGACCCTACAGAATATGAAGAAGGAAAGTAATTTAAATAAAAAGTAATAAACTATTTTTACATATTTCTAAAACAAATTTAGCCATTGTAGCTGGACAGTCTTGTGACCTTTTTTTTCCCTTGTGGCTTGTTTTCATTTATTACCCATAATTTAAAAGAAAAGGAAAACATTTTACTTGAGAGAGAGTATGATAATAACTGGTATGGCATGACAAGCAGTATGCATTTAGATGACCATAATGGGAGGCACTCCCATCGAGACACTTCTATTACACCTTGATATCTTCAGTGCAGTTTCTTGTTTCATAAGTATCAGCATGTATATTACTTAGGGTGAAAATCCTACCAATTAACTGCTAGCCTCAAAAGTGTGCTGATGTTTCTTGGGATCACTGACTTACCTACCTAGCATGTATACATCTAACACATTGCCTCTGCTACAATTCCCAGCTTGTCTCCTTGCCCTCTCCTCATTGGCCAATCAAGCTCTCGCTTTCCTTTTAATTGTATTATACCTTTATGTTTGGAAGTCTTCTTTCGAGTTCTTTTTCTAGGGAGACTATATGATATTTACACATGTGGTTCTGGTTTATTTCGCTTATAAATACATCTTTAAGTGGCATCCACTTAAATACGTAGGCTTTGATTTATCATTCTTTATAGCTGAGTATCACTGCATTGTATACAGATACCAGATTTTTTTCAACCATTCCTCATTTGACGGGTATCTCGGTTGTTTCCAAGATTTGTCTATCACATATATTGTGCTACTTTGAATATAGGTACACATATTTCACTATGATATGATGTTTTCTGTTCCTCTGGGAAAATTCCCAGTAGGGGTATAGCTGACTTGAATGGGATTTACAGTACTAGTTTCTTAAGGAGTCTCCACACTGATTTCCATAATGGTTACACAAGTCTACATTCTCACCAGTAATGAAGGGTTCCCTTTCCCCACATCCTCTCCAACATTTGTTGTTGGTTCATTTCTTTATGATAGCCTTTCTTTTTCGGGTGAGATGGTATCTCAGTGTTGTTTTCATTTGCATTTCACGAATGGCTAGTGGTGTGGATCATTTTTTCATATATTTGTTCTGTTTAATTTCATCCTCAGAGAAGCATCTCAGATGCCCACTTCTGGATCAGGTCTTTAAATTTAGTGTCCCTAATGATTTTCAGTTTTTTATAAATTCTAGAGTGTAGACCTTTGTCTGAGTGCTTAGTAGTCAAGATTGTTTTTTGAATTTGTGGGTTGTCTGTTAACTTAGTTCGTAATTTATATTCACGTAGAAAAACTTCTCAGTAAGAGGTGGTCCTAGTTGTTAATTGTTTCAAGTATTATCCATGCGATTTGAGTGTTGTTAATGAACTCTTTGCCTACCCCTATGTCTTCAAGTTTTCCTCCTACTTTATCTTCAAGGAGATTGTGTGTTTCTGTTTTAACGTTCAGATCTTTAATCCATTTTGACTTTAGCTTAGTGCAGGTGATATACATGGTTCTTTTTCATTTTTCATCATGTGGAGAGCCAGTTTCTCCAGCACAAATTTTTAGAATGCTATGTTTTTTCCAGTAAGTGTGTTTGACCCCTTTGTCGAAGATCGCATGGCTGTGTGTGTTCATAGAGGCATCTGCATCTTATTATCTATTTCTTGGTCCTCAGGTCTATTTTGTTGACAATATCTTGTTTATTTTAGCACAATAGCTTTGTAGCATAATTTCAAATCAGGAATTCTAATGCCTCCTGCCTTGTGTTTGTTGACCAGGATTGTCTTTGCTATTCTAGGTCTTTTCAGTTTCTAAATAAATTTTAGTAATAATTTCTCTTGTCTGGAAGGCATGGTGATGGCAGTTTAATAGGGCTTGCATTAAATATGTACTACGATTTTGGAGTTTATATATCTTCACAGTGTTGGTGTTTTCTATCCATGCACAGGGAATTTCTTTCCATTTTCTGAAATCCTCCATAATCTCCTTTTTAAGACTACTATATTTTTCCATGAACAGATCTTTAACTTCTTTAGTTAGATGCATTTCAAGGTATTTCATTTTCCATGGTGCTATTGTAAAAGGTATTGTTTGTCAAATTTCCCTCTAAGTGTTTTTGTCGTATGTGTAAATGAATGCTATTGCCTTTTACGTATTGACTTTGAATCCTCGTATGCTACTCAATTAATGTATTCTAGTAGTTTCGTGGTGGAATTTTTTGCATCTTCTAAGTATCATGTCTTCTGCAAGTACTGGTAATTTAATTTGTTCTTTATCTATTCTTATTTCTTGAGTGTTCGACTTTGTCAAACGCCTTTTCTGCATCAATTGAGATGATCATGTAACCTTTATGTTTCACTCTGTTGATAGTGGGATATTACATTTATAGATTTTTGAATATTGAACTGTCCATGCATACCTGGGATAAATACTACCAGGAAACGATGCATGATGTTTTTGATGATTTGTCATATTCTATTTTCTAGGATTTTATTGAGGAACTTTGCATCTATGTTCATGAGGGAGATTGGCCTGTAGTTCTCTTATTTATTTGTGTCTTTCCCTGGTTTTTGTAACAGCACAATACTTGCCTCCAGGAATGATTTTGAGAGAACTGTTTCCTTTTCAATTTCATTAAGGTGTTTGAGGAGTGAATTGAGTCCATTTACACTGATGGTTATAATTGAAGTATGTTGACTTATGATTGATATGTTATTTGCCTGCTGTTGTTTACTCCTTTTTGTCCTGTGTTTAATTGTTTGCCCTAATTAGTGGATTCCTTCTGTTCTGTTTCGTGGACATATGATCATTGTGGTCCCTCTAGAATATCTTTCAGTAGTCTGTGTAGGGTTGTCTTTGTCATCATGAAATTCTTCATTTGTTCTTTGTCATGGAAGTATTTCACTTTTCCATCAAACTTGAAAGAGAATTTGGCAGTGTTTAATAGCCTGGGTTGGAATTTGTTTTCATAGAGGAGTTGAAGTACTCTGCTCCATGCTCACGTTGCCTTCATGGTTTTTGAGAAGTCAGCTGTAATTTCGATGGCCTTTCCTTTGAATGCGATCTGCTTCTTTTCTCTAGAGGCTTTCAGTATATTATTGTGCTGTATTTCTTGGATCTTAGCTATTATATGTGGTTTTAGTTAGATTGAAGTTATTTGGCGTTCAGTATGCTTTGGTTACCTGAATGTTAGATTGTTTCCTCATATTTGGGAAGTTTTCTGCTATTATTTTTGCCCATATTCTATTTATATCATTTATATTGACTCTGTCCTCATTGATGCCTATTTTTCTCACAATTTTCATCTTTGCATCGTTTTACAGGTCATGAATTATTTTTACTTGCATCCTAGTTGTTTTTAAGAGACCCATTATCAACTTTTCATTAATTGCACCAGCATCTTTAAGATTTGAAACTTTGTCTTCACTTTCACTCAGTTGGTTTTGTAGGCTTGTGATTTAGATTGAAAGTTCCTCTGTATCTTTTTGACTCTGCTTCATGAAATCTCTTACTTTCCTGTTCTTGTCATTCAAGGAATCCATCATATTTGTAATCTCCTCTATTTTTTAAAACAATGTCTTCTTTAGAGGTAGTTATTTATTCTTTTACTGCATCATATTTTTCATATTGGCTTTCATGCATATGTGTCTATATTTAATTCTTTACTTCAGGCACTATGAATTCAATGATTTCTTTTTTGATTTCAGAAGTTAATTCCGCTGTGAGTCCATCTTTACTTTTTGCTGTTGTTTCTTTGCTTGTGACACTGTTAATTCGTACATTTCAGCTGAGTTAGTTTCCTCCACAGTTGTTCTCCCAGGCCATTGGGCTTCCCCCATAAATTCCTGTATTAGATTCTTTACTTCATATTTTATGAATTCAGAGATGTCTTTCTTTACTTCAAGAATTAACTGTGTTCTGAGTTCCTCTATACCTTTCCGCTGATGTTTCTTTGCTTCCGACCCTGTTCAATCATTTCAGCTGAGCTATCATCCTCTGTAGTGGTCATGGGTGGGCTCGAGGCCTTAGATTGAATTTTACTTCTTGTCTTTGTCATTTTGTATAGCACTGACCTCTGACCTTTGCTGTAGAGCTTTGGTGTAGTTATAACTTTAGCACCTACTGAGATTCGGGTGCAGATCTATTAAGTTTGAGTTTATCCAGCTATGCCTAACCTGGGTGTAGCTGTTATTACCTCCTTCTTGCAGCAGCCCTTAGAAGTGAACCTCTTGTGCCCATCTGGCTCAACAGTAAAACTGTTGTGCCCCTCCTTTTTTCCCCTGGGCCAGGGAGCACAGGGGAGTGCAGGAGCTCTCCCACACAGTCTTAGACCTGGGCTGGGCTGGATCTGGTGTTCCTGAGAGAGTGGCATAACTTCTCACTCAACCAGTGGGCTTCGGAGCAGGGGCTCTGCAGTGTTTCAGGGGACACAATAAAGAGATTGTTATATCTTTTTCATTCAGTTTTGGTAATTTGTACCTGTCTAGGAATCTGTCCATTTCTTCTGTGTCTTCTACTCTGTGAGAGTAAAGGATCTTAAAGCAGCTATTGACAAGGTTCTGAATTTCCACTTGATCAGTGGTAGTTATACCGTTTTCATTCCTTATTGCTTCTATTTGAATTTTTCTGTCCTCTTTTTAGTGAGGATAGCTATGGCCTTATCTATTTTATTTAATCTTTGAAAGACCAGCTTTTTCAATCATTAATTCTTTGAACTGTTTTCTTCATCTCATCTGCTGTAATCGATATGATTTCTTCCTGTCTTTAGGCTCTGGGTTTGGTTTGCTCTCCCTTTTGTAGAATTTGGAGGTGTAGCATTAGGGTGCTTATTTGTTCTCATTCTGCTTCCTAATGTATGAATTCACAGCTATAAATTTCCCTCTGAAAACTGCTTTCATCACATCCCATATATTCTGATAAGTTGTGCTTCACATTTCATTGAATTGTTAATATTGCTGAATTTTTTGTGTAATTTCATCTGTGACCCATTGATTACGGCATGGGGTCTTATTTAATATCTATGTCTTTAGGGGTTTTTTTCTGGTTTCTTTTGTCACTTATTTCCAGTTTCATTGCAGTGTGGCCTGGTAATATGCATGAGATAATTTGTATTTTCTTGCATTTACTTAAATATACACTATGGACCACTATTTGATGTATTTTAGAAAATCTCCTATGTGCAGCTAAAAAAACCATATATTCAGCTGTCATTTGGTGAAATAGTTTCTATATGTCCACTAAGTCCATGCTTTCCAAGCTCTGGTGCAGTTCTGCTACTTCTTTGCTCATTTTTGTTTGGTTGACCTATCTTTTTTTGGGTAAGGGGGTATTAAGATCTCCTGTTAAGATTGTGGTATTGGATATTGGATTTTTCATGTCCATTAAGATTTGTCTTGTACAGTTGGGTGCTCCCGTGTTTGGAGGATACATATTTAGGAGTGTTACGTCTTCCTCTTGAATTTTTCCCCTAACCAGTATATACCGTCCATTTTTCTTTAATTTGATCCTTCTTGGTTTGAAGTTGAGACTCTCTGAGAACAGTATTGCTGCCTCTGATTTTTTTGAGGCACTGGGATATGTAGTACTCTTTTCCATAATTTGAATTTAAGCCTATGAATTTCTTTCTTTTTTTAAATTTATCTTTTTTATTTTAACTTGAAGAGTGAAAAATAGAAGCAAAAACAAATAGAAAAATGACATAAACAGTGTAACATACAATAATACATATGTTACATATTTCCTGTATATATATATATATATAATTGTTTTATTTTATTAATATATATATATATTATTATATATATATAAAATATTATATATATTTTATTATTAATATATATATATATATATATATAAAATAAAACAATTTAACACAGATCAGCATTCCACAATAGAAGTGGGTTATCCGCAGAAGCTGTTGAGTTGAGCCATTCACAGCTCAGTATACTAATATGACTTTACTTTTCATGCCTCTGTTTTTATAGTTTTCTGCTGGATGGTTAAGACCGAGCTAAAGCAAGACCTATACAATAAGAAATGCAATTTTTGTATCAGATAAGGTCATTCAGATACCCTCAGAGTTTATCCTGTAACCCTGTACAGCGCTTTGTAGATCCTTTTGCAGTGTCAGCCATGTGGATGAGATATGGCCATTGCTTGACCAATTTGCTGTCTGTGAAAGCCTGAGAGAAAGTTTTTCTCTCCATATGACTCTCCTTAGGCACATTATACGTCATTGATTGCCCTCCTTTGTGGCCCCATAATCTTCTTCATTAGAAAACTTGGGGCAAAACTGAGTTACATGATGTTATGTTATAAATTCTCCTATGTCGAGTCTTCACTGAACTTGAAAGCTTAAGGCGAAAATGTTGGCTGACCTTGTAGCTTTCCTTGTCCATCAATTTTGATCTGAAAACTTAGGTTGTTAACTTTCTGGAAGAGAAGCTTATTATTACCCTGAAAGATATGCAGTTCGGTTCACCCACACAATTTGTCTAAATATCAGACATCATAGGCATAATATGGAATATGTATTTTTGATCAAGTATTGAGATACTAAACTTTAAGTCCGCACAAAATATGAAGAACAAAACATTTTAGAAAACAATAGGAATGAACACTTGCATGTTTACATAGATATTTAGAAATCCATCCATATACAGCATAGTGGCATTGTAGGAGGACTGTCTTGTGACATTTTTCATCTTATTTTTCATTTATTAACCTTTAAAACAGGGCAGTATAGTAATAGTTGGTATGTCATGACAAGAAGTACATATTTAGAAGTCCAGAATGGCAGGCATTTGGAGTGTGACCCTTCTATTACACTTTGTTAAATTCAGTGCAGGTATACAGTGCAGTTGCTTGGTTCACATACATAGTTAGTTGGGGTGAGAATCCCACCACTTAACTACTAGTTTCAAGAATCTCCTGATGTTTCTCAGGATCATTGTCTTACCCATCTACTGCATAAAAATGAGTGGTTTTTCCCTTGTCGTGTTACTCAGCATTTTTCCTTGCCCTCTCCTCATTGTCCAATCCTCAAGTTCTCGCTTTCCTTTTAATTGCGTTATCCATTTTTATTTGCAATTATTTCTTTGAGTTCTGCTGGGGAGACTATTCAATATTTGCACATGTGAGTGTGGTTTATTTTGCTTGTAAGTATATCTTAAAGTGGCATCCACTTAAATATGAAGGCTTCAAGTTTATCATTCCTTACAGCTGAGGAATATTCTATTGTATAAAAATACCATATATTTTTCAACCATTCCTCATGTGACAGGAATCTTGGTTGTTCCCAAAATTTTGCTATCACAAATTGTGCTGCTATAAAATAGGTGCATGTGTATCCCAATGATATGATGTTTTCAGTTCCTCCGGGAAATTCCCATTAGAGGTATAGCTGGCTTGAATAGGATTTCCAGTCCTAGATTTTTAAGGACTCTCACACTAATTTCAGTAATGGTTGCACCAGTGTACATTCCTACCAACAGTGGAGAAGGGTTCCCTTTTCCCCAGAAATTCTCCAACATTTCTTGTTGGTTGATTTCTTTGTGACAACCATTATTTCTGGGGTGAGATGGTATCTCAGTGCTGTTTGAATTTGCATTTCACTGATGACTAGAAATGTGGAGCATTTTTTCACATATTTATTCCATAATCTAATTTCATCCTCTGAGAAGTGTGTGTTCATCTTGGATGCCCATTTCTGGACTGGGTCTTTAAATTTAGGGGCCCTGATATTCGTAGTTCTTTATAAATTGTAGAGAGCAGACCTTTGAGTAGTTATGATTTTTTTTTCAAAATTTGTAGGTTTTCTTTTTACTTTGTTGGTAATTTCTTTTGCAATGCAAAAGCCTCTCAATTACAGGAGGTTCCAGTTAATTCAAGTGTTTCCTGCGTGAACATATTTGTTCATGAACTCTTTACCTACCCCTATGTCTTCAATAGTTCCTCCAACTTTCTCTTCCAGGAGATTGAGTGTTTCTTTGTTATTATTAAAGATCTTTGTATAGATATTTAATCCATTTTGACTTTAGCTTAGTGGATGGTGATAGACCTGGGTCAAGTTTTAGTTTTCAACAAGTGGAGAGCCAATTTTTCTGTCACCATTTGGTGAAAAGGCTATCTTTCTTCCAGTAAGCATGTTTGGCCCCTTTGTCAAAGATCAAGTTATTGACTGTGTTGGCAGAGGTGTCTGCATCTTCTAGTCTGTTCCACTCGTCCTCACATCTATTTTTTTGCCAATACTATGCTGATTTTACCACAGTAGCTTTGTAGCATAATTTCAAGTCAGAAATTGTAATGCCTCCTGTCTTCTTTTTGTTGGTCAGGATGACCTTTGCTATTCTAGGTCTTTTCTGGTTCCAAATAAATTGTAGGAATGCTTTCTCTCGGTCTGGTAGGTATTATGTTGGTAGTCTGACAGGGATTGTATTGAATCTG
>PVKA01030361.1:11950-27484 GCA_004027165.1 Ctenomys sociabilis
TTTTTTTTTTTTTTTTTTTTTTTTTTTTTTTTTTTTTTTTTTTTTTTTTTTTTTTTTTTTTTTTTTTTTTTTTTTTTTTTTTTTTAGCGGTGATAATAGAAAAGGTATTGTTTCTATAGTTTACCTCTCAGTGTGTTTGTTATCTTTGTGGATACATGCTATTGAGTTTTGAGTATTGACTTTGTATCCTGCTATGCTGCTGAATTTGTGTATCAATTCTATTAGCTTCTAGGTGGTGTTTCTTGGGTCTTCCAAGTAAAGTATCATGTCATCTGCAAATAGTGATAATTTAACTTCTTCCTTACCTATTATTATTCCTTTTATTTATCCCTCTTAACTTATGGCTGTAGCTAATGATTCCAAAAACCTGAAAGGGAGATGTTTTGTTTTTCCTGTATTGTGGGGAAGGGTCTACAAAGTGTTTATGGCCTCATGACTATATCGAACTCATAGTGATTCTCCTGTTTACAGCCTCCCAAGTGCTGTGATTACAGGTGTGTGCCACCGTACCCAGTCTCAGTTGCCATCTCAGTGTACCCCGGGGGCATTGCCAGAAAGGCTGGCCTGGTGATAGAAGAAAAGGCCCCTGTGCCTGCTTGCAAGTGCTTTAATCCATTGAGCTATTTCTCCAGCCAGGAAAGAGATTTTTGTAGGGTAGATAAGTCTAGGTTCAGAATCATTTTCTTCGAATATTTTCAGTACTTTATTCCATGCTTTTCTTGACTTAATGGTTTTCAGGGAGAAACCTGCTGTTATTCTGATGGGTTTTTCTTTAAATGTGATCTGTTTCTTTTCTCTAGCAGCTTTTAGTAAGTTGTTGGGTTGGATTTCTGAGATTTTGACTATTATATGTCTGGGTGTAGCTTTAATTGTGTTGATATGGTCTCTTTTCTGAACAATATTAGTACAACTCTTCATTTTGAACTAAGACAAAGCAGTGGTATGTCAGTCCTAATTATTTTATATATATATATATATATTTTTTTTTTTCCATCAATTTTTTTCACAACAAAATGGTCTTTCATGTATATATGCATTTTCTGTTTCTGTTTTTGTTTGCTTTTCTTCAGAGATGGATGTTATGCTGCTGTTAGAGAAGTTGTTTTTCGTGAAGTCTTTAAAAGACATTTTCATGCTTGATGCCAAGTACTTAAATTCAACCAATATCTCAATATATTCCAATATTCAATAATAGTTGTGGGTTATCAGCAGAACTGTCATTGTCAGAAGCTGTTGACCTGAGACTTTTATACCTCAGGATATTAATATGGCATTACTTTGTATACCATATGGCTATACTTTTCTGCTGCACAGTTAAGAAAAAATTAAAACAAGACCTGTATAACTAGGTTTTACTTCAAATGTGATTTTTTGTTGTTGTTGTTCTGTCAGCTTTTAGTATGATATTCCTCTGGTAAATTTCTGGGATCTTGATTATTATATATTTGAGTGTAGCTTTTTGTTGAAAGTTCCACAGATTATTAAATCCTTTTTCTTTTTTTGAAGGTTTTCCGCCCTCTCCAAAGGCCACCAGACCAAGTCCAAGCCATCCATACAAGGTAGACCACTCTACAGTTTCTCCGGATCTCCCTCGCCCCTCCAGAGACAGCCCAAGCCCATTTTGAGTGAGAAATTCCACCATACTCTGGGGAGCATCTAGAAATGCCTAAGCCCAGGCCTGGTGAATTTGTAGGACAGCTTCTGTGCTCTTCTCAGCCCCTATTCCTCCTCAAATCCAGCCCAGACTGGGAATGCAGTCCTGTGGTGAAACCCTGCTGCTGAAGTCCCTGCAGTGACTCTAGGGTCAAAACCATGCAGCTAATCCAGGATCAGAACATCTTGCCACAGGGGCACAACATGTTCTCCTCCAAGGGCAGCAGCATGAGGGAGCTGAGCAGGGTAGACAGACCCAATGCATGCACAACAGGATGAACTAGAACCTGGTATATTGACAGCTGAATTTTAGTAGGTGTTAAGGTTACAACTACACCAAAGCTCTGCACTGAAGATCAATGCACAGTGCTATACAAAATGACAAAGAAAAAGTGCAAAATGCAATCTCAGGTTGCGAGCTCACGCTGAACAAGTACAGAGTACAATAGTACAGCTGAAATGTCTGAATTAATAGCGTCTGAAATAAAGAACCAACAGCAGAAAGGTAAAGAGGAACTCAGAACAGAAATAATCTCTGAAATAAAAATAAATCTATGAATTAACAGTGTTAAAATAAAGAAATAATGCAGAAAAATTTAGCGGAATTAAGATCAGAATTAATCTCTGCAATGACAAAAGAAATCTCTGAGTTAAGAGCATCTAAACTGAACAATCATCCTGCTATGCTACTGAATTTCGCTATCAGTTTTAGTAGTTTCTTGGTAGAATTATTGGGGTCTTCCAAGTAAAGTATCATGTCATCTGCAAATAGTAATAATTTAACTTCTTCTTTGCCTATTCTTATTCCCTTTATTTCTCCCTCTTTTCTAATGGCTGTTGCTAAGGATTCCAACACTATATTGAATAGGAGGGGTGATAGAGGGCATCCTTGTCTTGTACCTGATTTAAGAGTAAAAAAATTCAGTTTTTCCCCATTTAGGATTATATTAGATTTTGTGTTGTCATAGAAGGCTTTTATCAAGTTAAGTTGTCGGTAGGCTTTTTATTATGTTTTGTATTTCCTTGGCTATTATTGGTTCATTGAGAGTTGTTATATCTTCTTAAAGTTTTTCTAATTTGTACCATTCCACGAATCTTCACTGACCTCATAAGAAATATAAAGTACATGTGTTGGTATATAAGTCTTGCTCTATCTAGGTCTTAACCATCCAGCAGAAAAGTATAAAAATGAAGTATACATTGTGGGGCCGTAATATTAAGTTGAGGTGTAAATGGCTATGGTCGACAACATCTTCGGATAACTCACTAATGTTGTGGAATGTTGGACTGTGTTGGATTGTGTCGTCGAGTTCAAGTACCTAAGTTAGTTGAATGATAATGGAGTGCCCATTTCTGACAGGTGTAGAGCAAGGAAGCGGTATAGAATGGAAGAATCATGATGTATGTGTATGGACAGTACAGTTGGGATAGATAACGCTGTGCTTCTACATAATTCTATGAAGGACAAGATTTGCACTAATGGTGGTTGGACAGAATATTATGTCGGCTTCTAGTACTATGGACAACCAATAGGAAAATAACAAGTTAGAAAGTATTAATTATTGAATCCTTGATGTAATTCAGGTATAAAAAATAAGATACGCAAACAGCTACAGTCTCTTAATTTACTGATAAAAGACATACGGTATAATAATGTCTGTAAGTATAATATCATGTACATACCTTTTATGATACCAAAACATTAAGAAAACAGTTTGCAATGTGTGTCTCATCAATATTTGTACTTCAATAAAACAAAAGTAAAATAAAAAAATGAAATAAAAATAAAACACACATCATGGAAAAAAAAACTGAACAATCAAATGCTCAAACATATAGAAAAAATTAGATCAGAAAGAAACTCTAAAATTAAGGAATTAATAACTGCTTCTAAGGAAGACACTGATACAAAAATGGAAGAGATTGTAAAAGTGATGGATTCCTTGAATGAGCAAAACAGGAAAGAAATAGAATGCATGAAGCAGAGTCAAAGAGAATAGCAGACCTTAAAATTTCAATTACAAGCTTCCAAAACCGTTTGAGCCAAAGTGAAGATAGAGTTTAAAATCTTGAAGATGCCATCGCACCTAGTAAAAAGGTGAGAAAGGATCCCTTACAAACAACTAGAATGCAGAAAAAACTAATTCATCTGCTGAAAGACGATGCGTAGATGAATAATGTGACACTAATAGTCATCAATAAGAAAGAAGCAGGCAATACAAACAATATAATAAGAATTTGGTCTTTTTGCTAAAGTAATAGCAGAAAACTTCCCACGTGTGAGGAAAAACTTCTGACCTTTTGGGAACCGAAGCACACACAACTCCAAATAACTTCATCCCAATTAGAAATACACCAACACAAATAATAGTCAATAATCCAGAAATCCTGCACACAAACAATACACTGAAAGACAGTAGAAAAAAAATACATTTCACATTTAAAGGAAATCCAATCAAAATAATGGCATACTTCTCTTCACAAAACATGAAGGCAAGAAGAGCATGGAGCAGAGTACTTCAAGTCCGCTATGAAAACAAACTGCAAACCCGACTCCAATTCCCTGCTAAACTCTGTTTCAAGTTTGATGGAGAAGTGAAATATTTCCATGAAAAAGAACAGCTAATGAATCATATAATGTTACTCATTTGAAATTTTGTATTTTTGGCTCAAAATTTTATGTATCACTAAGTTTAAACTTTTTTCATGGCAGGCTTTATTGAAATTTTTATTTGAATAATTGCAAGAGTGAAGGATTTTTTTTGTGTTTCCCTTTAAAATATTTCTAAGAAAAGACACATTTTTCAGTATTTCAAGAATAAATGGTTCTTAACACTAAAAAAAAAAAAAAGAAGAACAAGTAATGAATTTCATGATGACATGTCAACCCTACACTACCTACTAAAAGATGTTCTACAGAGGGGAGAAAATGATCAGAATTCCACGAATGAGAACAGAAGGAATCTACTAAATAGGGCGAACAATTAAACACAGGACAAAAAGTAGCAAACATCAGCAGGTAAACAACATGTCGAACAAAAATCAGTATATCAAAATTATTAATCAATATAAATGAACTCAATTCACCAATTAAAAGAAATAGCCTTGCACAGTGGATTAGGAAAGAAAATGCAACAATATGCTGTACACAAGAAACACAGTTAACTCATGAAGAAACTCATATGTGGAGAGTCAAAGAATGGAAAAAATAGCACAACCCCTAGCACCTTGGAAAAAAGCAGGGGTAGGAATCCTGTTGTCAGACAGCCTCAACTGTATATACTGGTTACGGGAAAAATCAAAGAGGAAGAGGTAACACTCATAAATGTATATCCACCAAACACGGGAGCACACAACTATATACGACAAATCATAATGGATATGAAAAATCTAATATCCAATACCACTTTTTTAACAGGAGATCTTATCCTCCACTTATTCCAAAAAGATAGGTCAGCCAGACAAATAATTAGCAAAGAAGCTGCAGAACTGAACAAGAATTTGGAAAAAATGGACTTAGTGAACATATACAAAGTGTTCCACCAAACGGTATTAGAATACATGTTTTCTTCAGCAGCACAAGGATCATTTTCTAAAATAGACCACATAGTGGTCCATAGGTCATCCTTAAGTATAAGCAGGATATCAGAAATTATCCCATGCATATTATCTGGCTATAGTGCAATGAAAGTGGGTATACATGAAAAGAGAAAACAGAGAAACCACATAAATACATGGAAATTAAACAAAACCCCACTCAGCAATCAAGGGGTCACAGATGAAATTAAACAAGAAATTCAACAATATCTGCAATTCAATAAAAATTCTAGCACAACTTATCGGAATTTACGGGATGTGATGAAAGCAGTTTCAGAGGGAAATTTAGAGCTGTGAACTCACACTTTAGAAAAAGAGAATGGGAACAAATAAACACCCTTCTGATGCAACTCCAGCATCGAGAAAAGGAAGAGCAAACAAAATCCAGAACCCAACGATGGTAAGAAATCATAAACATTATAGCAGAAAATAATTTAATTGACATGAAGACAGCAATTCAAAGAACCAATGAATCCAAAGGCTGCTTCTTTGAAAGATTAAATAAAATGGATAAATTCCTCACTAACCTCACCAAGAAGAGAAAAAAAATATTCAAATAGAAGCAATAAATAATGAATAGGGTGTATCTAACACAGACCCAGTGGAAATTCAGAAAAATATGAATAGCTACTTTGAGAATCTTTACTCTCACACAAAAGAAGACACAGATGTAATTGACGTGTTCTTAGAAAGGTACAAATTATCAAAACTCAATGAACAAGATATAAGCACTCTCATTACGCTGATAACAGCCATTGAAATATGAGATGTAATAAAAGAACTCACCGACAAAGAAAAGTCCATGTCCTGATGGATTCACAGCTGAATTGCAGAAGAAATTTATGGAAGGTATAATACCTATACTCCTTAAACTCTTCACAGAAATTCAAAAGGAAGAAATCCTCCTAAAATCATTCCAAGAGACAAGTATTATACTGATACAAAAACAAGTGAAAGATACAAGTAAAAAAGAACTACAAGCCAATTTAGCACATGAACATAGACACAAAAAACCTCAATAAAATAATAGTAAATAGAACACAGGAAACCATCAAGGAGATTATACAACATGACCATGAAGGATTCATCCCAGGGATGCAAGGATGGTTCAATATACGCAAATGTATAAATATAATACACCACATGAATGGAGCCAAAATCTAAAAGGAGGCCAAAAAGACTTTTGACAAAGTTCAACACTCATATATGCTCAAAGTCCTACAGAAAATTAGAACAGATGGCCTGTACTTCAATTTGATAATAGCTATCTATGACAACCCAATAGCCAATATAATTCTAAATGGGGAAAACTAAAAAATTTACTCTGAGATCTGGTAATAAGAAAAGGTAATGAAGAAGTTAAATTATCACTATTTCCAGAATGACATGATACTTTACTTGGAAGAACCACAAACCTCCACCAAGGAGCTACTAGAATTGATACAAAAATTCAGTAGCATAGCAGGATACAAAGTCAGTATCCAAAATTCAGTAGCATTCCTCTACACAGATAACAAACACACTAAGAGGGAAATTATAGAAACAACACCTTTTACAATACTACAGCCAAAAATGAAGTACCTTGGAACTAATCTAACTAAAGAAGTCAATGATGTTTTCTTTTTTTTTAATTTTTATTTTTGTGTTATTGAAGTACAAATATCAATGAGACAGTTTTAAGATACCGTGACAAGATGGATTTGATATATTAATACATTGTAAACTGTTTTCTTAATGTTTTGGTATAATAGAAGGTGCATACATGATATTATACTTACAGACATTATTATACCATATGTCTCTTATCAGTAAATTAAGAGAGTGTAGCTGTTTGCGAATCTTATTTTTCATACCTGAATTACATCAAAGATTCAATAATTAATACTTTCTAACTTGTTGTTTTCCAAGTGGTTGTCCATGGTACTAGAAGCCGACATAATATCCTGTCCAACCACCATTAGTGCAAATCTTGCCTCTAATAGAATTATGTAGAAGCACAGCATTATGTATGCCAACTATACTGTCCATACTCACATCACATAGTTCTTCCTTTCTATACCCCTTCCTTTGCCTACACCTATCAAAGATGGGCATTCCATTGTCATTCAACTAATTGAGGTGCCTGAACTAGACAACACAATCCAACACAGTTCAGCATTCCACAACAATAGTGAGTTATCCGAAGAAGTTGTCAACCAAAGCCATTGCATTACATTTATTATTATGGCCCCGCGGTATATACTTCATTTTTATGCGTTTCTGCTGGATGGTTAAGACCTAGATAGAGCAAGACTTATATACCAACACATGTACTTTATGTTTCTTATGAGGTCAGTGAAGTCCCCTCAGGGATTATCCTGTAGTCCTGTACCTGATTGTGTAGATCCTTTGACTGTGTTATCCATGAGGATGAGCCACAACCAATGCTTGACCAGTTTGCTCTCTGTGACAGCCTGAGAGAAAATTTTCTCTCCATGTGACTCTCCCAAGGCACACTATAGAACTTCAATCTCTTTCCTCTGTGACTCCATAATCTCCTTGTTCAGAAAATTTGGAGCTCACATGAGTTTCATGATGTTGCAGTACAGGTTCTCCTATGTCCTGAGTATTCGCTAACCTTGACGACTCATGGTCTTGGGCCAAAATTTTGGCTGGCCTTGTGGCTTTTCTATTTCTCCAACTCTGACTTGTGATCTTAGGTTGCTAACCATCCAAAAGAAAAGGTGATTAGTATCCTGCAGCATATGCCATTCCCTTTGCCTTATCTAACACAATTGTTTTTGGTTGTAGTTGTACATTTCCATTTGTATTTCTGTTTTTCGTTTCTTATATAGGGAGACTATATGATATTTACACAGGATTGTCTGGCTTATTTCACTTATGAGTATATGTTCAAGTGGCATCCACGTCAGTATAAATGCTTCAAGCTTATCATTCTTAACAGCTGAGTAATACTCCATTATATAGAAATACCACATCTTTTTCAAATATTCCTCATTTGATGGACATCTTGGTTGTTTCCAAGATTTTGCTATCGCACATTGTGCTGGCATAAACATAGGAACATATATATCACTATGATACAATGTTTTTAGTTCCTCTGGGAAAATTCCCAGTAGGGGGATGGCAGGCTTGAATGGATTTCTAGTCCCACTCTTGAGGAGTCTCCACACTGACCTCCACAATGGTTGTACCAGTCTACATTCCTATCAGCAGTGGAGAAGTGTTCCTTTTTCCACACAACCTCTCCAACATTTGTGGTTGGTTGATTTCCTTATCATACCCATTCTTTCTGGAGTGAGATGGTATCTTACTGTTGTTTTTATTTGCATTTCAATTAAATTAATTTCTGCTCTAATCTTTATGATTTCTTCCCGTCCTTGGGCTCTGGGTTTCAATTGCTCTTCTTTCTCCAGTTGTTGGAGGTGCAACATTAGGGTGCTAGTTTCTTGCCATTTGTTTTCCTGTTGTGTGAGTTCATAGCTATGATGTTCCCTCTAAGAACTACTTTCGTTGCATCCCATAAATTCCGGTAAGTTGTACTTGAATTTTCATTGAATTGTAGATATTGTTGAATTTCTTCTTGTATTTCTTCTGTGGCCCATTGATTGCTAACTAGGGTGTTCTTTAGTTTCCATGAATTTAGTGAGTTTTTCTGGTTTCTTTTGTCATTTACTTCCAGTTTCTTTGCACCGTGGTCAGATAATATGCATGGAAGAACTTCTGTTTTCTTGCATATACTTATGCATGACATCTGGACTAGTATGTGTTCTACTGTGGAAAATGACCCTTATGCAGCTGAAAATTGTGTACTCAGCTGTGGTTGGGTGGAACACTCTGTATATGTCCACTAGGTCCATTTGTTCCAAGCTCTGGTTCAGTTCTGCTACTTCCTTGCCAATTTTTTGTCTGCTTGATCTGTCTTTTTGAGATAAGGGTGTGTTAAGGTCTCCTGTTAAGATTGTATTCCTAAACATTAAGTTTTTCATGTCCATCAAGATTTATCGTACATGATTGGGTGATCCTGTGTTTGGTACATAGATATTTATGAGTGTTACTTCTTGCTCTTGAACTTTTCCCCAGACCAATGTATAGTGGCCTTCTTTGTGTCATTTGATCATTCTTTGTTTGAAATTGAGGCTTTCTGAGAACAGAATTGCTACTCCTGCTTTTTTTTCTGAGGTTCTGGGGCATGTAGTCTTGTTTTCCATCCTTTGACTTTGAGCCTATGAATGTCCATTTGAGTTAAGTGTGTTTCTTGTATACAGCATATTGTTGGATTTTGTTTCCTGATCCACTGTGCCAGTCTATTTCTCTTAGTTGGAGAATTGAGTCCGTTTACATTTATGGTTATAATTGAAATGTGCTGACTTATGTCATGATATTTACCTGGCATTGTTTATTCCTTTGTAACCTGTGTTTAATTGTCCTGTTTAGTGGGTTCCTTCCATTCTCATTGATGGAGTTCTGGTTATTGTGGTCTTTCTCTAGAAAATCTTTCAGCAGCCTGTGAAGGGATGGCTTTGTCATCATGAAATTCTTTAGTTGTTCTTTGTCGTGGAAGTATTTCACTTGTCCATCAAATGTGAAAGAGATTTTTGCAGGGTATAATAGTCTGGGCTGGAATTTGTTTTCGTGTAGGACTTGAAGAACTCTGTTCCTTGCTCTCCTTGCCTTCACTGTTTGTGTGATGAAGTTGGCTGTAATTCTGATGGGGTTTCCTTTGAATGTGATCTGCTTCTTCTCTTTAGCAGCTTTCAGGATATTATTTTTGTGTTGGATTTCTGGGATCTTGGCTATTATATATCTCAATGTGTTTTTACTTGGGTTGAAGTTATTTGGTGTTCTGTATGCTTTGGTGACCTGAATGTTGGATTGTTTCCTCGTATTTGGGAGGTTTTCTGCGATTATTTCGCCCCCAATTCTTTCTATGTCTTTTGCATTGACTGTTTCATTCTCATTGATACCAATTATTCTCACATTGTTCATTGTGGCGTCATCTTGCAGGTGATTGATTATTTTTTCCTGCATTCTCATTGTTTTTAAGAGATCCTTTCTCACCTTTTCACTAGCTGTTCCGGCATCTTCAAGATCTGAAACTCTCTTTCCTTTCACTGAAATGGTTTTGTAGACTTGTGATTGATATTTTTAGTTCTTCTATATCTCTTTGACTCTGTTTCATGTGTTCTATTTCTTTTCTGTATTGTTCATTCAAGGAATCCATCATATTTCTGATCTCAATTTTTTTATCCATGTCTTTTTTAGAGGTAGTTATTAATTCTTTCTCTGCTGTGTTTCTTCCAAATTGGGTTTCCTATGTATATTTCTGGAGTTGTTTCTGTATTTCAGAGTCTATGATTTCAAAGAATTCTTTTTTTTTTGAAAGAATTATTTTTTGATTTCAGAACTTATTTCTCCTTTGAGTTCCTCATGATCTTTCTGCTGTTTCTTTGCTTCAGATGCTGTTAATTCATATATTTCTGCTGGAATATTGCTCTCTGCACTTGTTCTGGGTGAGCATAGTTTTTCCACCCAATGTTTCTGGAATTCATTCTTTATTTCAGATACTATGTATTCAAATATTTCTTTTTTAATTTGGGGAATTACTTCTCGTTTTATTTCCTCCATACTTTTCTGCTGTTGTTCCTTTGCTACTGTATCTGTTAATTCATTCATTGCAGCTGAGCTAGTGTCCTCTGCCCTTATTGGTGGACTCGAGGTCTGGGATTGCATTTTTCCCCTTTCCTTTGTCATTTTGTATAGCGCTGACCTTTGACCTTTGGTGTCGAGCTTTGGCGCAGCTATAACCTTAGCTTGTTATGAGATTCGGGTGCCAGTCTATTAAGTTTGAGATTATCCAGTTATGCCTATCCTGGATCTAGCTGTTGTGTTCAGTTCCTTTTTTGCTGCAGCTCTTGTGTTTCCCCTCTGTTAGTTCCCTGTTCAGGCGAGCACGAAGCAAACTGGGATGCAGAGCAAATAATGAAAATTCCCCCTGTCTTGACTGGCAATGAGGAAAATTGCTGGGGTCAGCCCTCCTATGTCAGGAAGGTCGCTCTCTAGGTGGGTCGGCCTGGGCTTTGATTGGACTTCTGGGCTCACAAAAGGATGGTGGATGATCTTGTTCACTGAGTAGGCTGTACTGGGTCAGCCAGGCTGTGCTGGGTCCGGGTCTACAGGCCATAACCCAAGAAGGCTGGGGAAGGTCCCTCCTGTGTAGCGGGCCTGGAGCCCTCACTCACAGGCCAGGTTGTGCTGTGTTTTGTGCCGTGGTGTGGGACTAGGGATCACTGAGAAATGTCCCTCCTGTATGGCAGGCTTGGAGTTCTCACTCCAGGCAGATCTGCACTGGGTCTGGGGCTATGGGTTGGGCCTGGCAATCACTGGGAAATGTTTCTCTGGTGTGGCGAGGCTGTAGCTGTCACCGGGGCACAGGGAGTTGGGGGAGCAGGGAACTCTTGGGAAATGGCCCTCCAGCACAGCGTGCCTGGAGTTCTACACTCACTGAACTTTGATGCCCAGGGAGTCAGGGAACTTCCCACTTGCTCAGCGGGATTTAAGGCAGGGGATCCGGGGAGGTGCTGGAGAGTGGATCCTGAGGGTGCAGGCCGCACACTGGCTTGGAGGGCTTGGGCGTGGGGATCCGGGTAGCCCGGCTCGGAAGAAGCCAATGGCTCTTCCTCATCCTCACCACACACTCACTGATCTGGGAAGCCTGGTGAGTCATGCAAATTCCCACTAACTGGGAGAGTTTGGGGCAGGATCCAGGAGGCAGTCAGCCGCTGTCTCAGTCTGGTCTCTGGGGCTGGGCAAGGTGGCCAGGAATGAGGAGGCTGCTGGCGTCAGCCACGCTGTCTCAGTCCGGTCTCTGGGGCTTGGCGGGCATGGGCGGGATTGAGGAAGATCCAATGATCTTTTCGAGAAAAATGACAATACTCTGAAAAAAGTGATTGTCAAGGATTTCAGAGAATGGAAAGATATTCTCTGCTCCTGGATATGAAAAAACAGCATTGTGAAGATGGCCATATTCCCAAAATTGCTGTACAGATTTAATTCAATCCGTATCAAACTAACTCCAAGCCCTAGAGAAATAATTTCTCAAACTTATTAGGAACCATAAAAGACCTAGAATAGCAACGGCAATCCAGGGTAACAAAGACAAGAGGAGTGCAATTCATGACTCGATATTATACTACGAAGCTACTGTGATAAAATCAGCATGGAATTGGCAACCAAATAGACCTGAGGATCTATGGGATTTAATAGAGAAGGCAGAAGCCTCTATATCTACAATCAGCCACCTGATCTTCGACAAAGGGGCAAAACATGCTTACTGGAAAAAAAATAGCCTCTTTAACAAATGGTGCTGGAACAACAGGCGTTCTACATGCCAAAAACTGAAGCTTGACCCAGATCTATCATTATGCACTAAGCTAATGTCAAATGGATTAAAGATCTAAATATTGAAATAGAAATACACAATCTTCTGGATGAGAAAGTAAGAGTAACTCTTGAAGACACAGAGGTAGACAAAGAGTTCATGAAAAAAATCAAATCGCATGGGTAATAATTAAAACAATTAAAAACGTGGACCTCCTCTCATAGAGAAGGTTTTGCATGTCAAATAAATTACCAACAAACTAAACAGAAAGCCCACAAATTTGGGGAAAAAATTGAAATATAAGCCCTCAGAAAAATGTCTGCTCTCTTTCTCTCAGTCCAGAAAGGGGCATCTGAAATGAACAGGCACTTCTTAGAGGAGGAAATTAAAGAAGCGAATAAATATCTGAAAGAATGCTCCATATCACTGGCCATGCATGAAGTGCAAGTTAAAGCAACAGAGATACCATCACACCCCAGAAAGAATGGCTATCATAAACAAATCTAGAAACAGGAAAATGGAGAGATTGTGGTGAAAAAGGAACCTTTCTCGACTGTGGAAGGGAATGCAGACTGTTGGAACCAACATGGAAAGCAGTGTTGAGACCCCTTCATAATCGAGGACAGGAAATCCCATTTAAGTCAGCTATCCCACTCCTGGGAATTTTCCTGGAGGAACTGAAGCCATCATATCATACTGATATATGTGCATCTGTGTTTATAGCAGCACAATTTGTGATAACCAAATCTTGGAAACAATCAAGATGCCCATCACCTGAAGAATGGATGAAAAAGATGTAGTATTTTTATACAATGGAATGTTACTCAGGTATAAAGAATGATAAGTGGGAGCCTTCATATTTAAGTGGATGCCACTTGAAGATATAATCATAAGTGAAATAAATGAGAACCACATGTGTAAATATGGTATAGTTTCCCAAGAATAAGAACTCAAAAGAAGACTTCTAAAATAAAGGTATATCACAATTAAAAGGAAAGCGAGAGCTTGAGGATTGGCCAACGAGGAAATGGCAAGGAGACAAGGTCGGAAACATGGCAGGGGCAATGTGATACATTTATATGAACCAGATGGATAAGGCAGTGATCCCAAGAAACATCAGCACACTTTTGAAGCTAGTAGTTAATTAGTAGGATTTTCACCCTGAGTAATATACATGCTGATCCTTATGAAACAAGAAACTGCACAGAAGATATCAATGTGTAGTAGAAGGGTTTCGATGGGAATGCCTACCATTCTGGTCATCTAAATACATCCTGTCATGCCGTACAAGTTATTACCATACTCTCTCTCAAGTAAAATGTTTTCCTTTTCTTTTAAATTATGAGAAATAAATGAAAAAAGCCACAAGGGAAAAAAATGTCACAGGACTGTCCAGCTACAATGCTATATATGGTTAGATTTCTAAATTTGTTTTGGAAATACATAAAAATAGTTTCTTACTGTTTATTTAAATTACTTTCCTCCTTCATATTCTGTAGGGTCATAAAGTTTAACATATCGATACTTGTTGAAAAATTCTTCCTCCATGTTATGCGTAAGATGATTGATGCTTAGATGGATAGCTAGGGTAAACTGAACCACATATGTTGCAGGGTAATAATATGCTTCTCTTTTGGAGAGTTAACAACCTAGATATGAGATAAAAACTAGAGAAAAGAAAGGGCTGAAAGGTCAGCCAAAATTTAGGCCCCAGCTTTTCAAGGTCAAGGAAGACTCAAGACATAGGAGAACCTCTAATGTAACATCATGTAACTGAGTTTTGTCCCATATTTTCTGATCAAGGAGACTATGGGGCCACCAGGGAAAGTGACTCATGATGTAGAGTGTCCCCATGGAGAACCACAGGGAGGGAAAACATTCTCTCAGGCTTTCACAGAGAGAATCTTGGTCAAACAATAGCTGTGACTCATCCACAATGTTCACACTGGCAAAGGATCTACAAGGTGCGCTACAGTTACAAGATAACTCCTGAGGGCACATGACTCACCTTATCAGATTCAAAAGCTACACATCTTGTTATAAAAGTTTTATTCTATCTTATTCTTAACCATCCATCCAAAAAGTATGAAAACAAGGTATATAAAGTGAACCCATATCAATATGCTGAGCAGTGAAATGCTGAAGTCAACAATTTCTGCAGATAACTCACTACTGTTTTGGTCTGCTGTACTATGTTGGATCATCTTGCTGAATAACAGCACCTACAGTATTTAGATGCCAATGCAAACTGATGTCTGCAAGGACTTAGGGGGATACAAAGGAAGGACCATTTTGTATTTTTATATACAGAAAAGTTAGGATAGATATAGAGCTACTTTCATTTAATTCAATAATAGAAAGATTTGTACCAATAGTATTTCCACAGGATATCATGTCTGCTTCTGCTTCTTGAAATATGGATAACTGCTAAGAAGATAACAATATACAATGCATTAATAATTGAAACTGTCCTATTAATCAGTTTTGATAGTGTTTCATTGCTATTTGTTTCTCAAATAAATAAAATAAAAAGAAATACAATAAACATACATATTGTATGATAGCCCATTTCTGACTTTCTTTCTGATTTTTGTTCTGTCTTTTTTTCTACTTTGCAAATTACTGTTAAATTAAGTGAAACTGCAATTCAAAATAGTTACTCACAAAAACAAGTAGCTGGTGCATGAGTGCACGAGGCTTTGTAGACAACTAGATTAAAACCCTAACATATCATACAAGTTGTAAGGAAAGGCCAAGACCAATCTACTGAGACCTGTGACCTTATAGGAAAAGCTATATTTGAGGGCCGGTGAGATGGCTCAGTAGAATAAGTGCTTGCAAGACCCTTGGCAAGGGTCCGAGTTCAATTCCCAGTTCAGCACAATAAAAGAAAGAAGGAAGGA